>JALLLS010000072.1:0-179086 GCA_025094145.1 Spinellus fusiger | reverse complement strand
CAATTTGGCCTGTTTTCTACTCACCTCTATTTATAATCTACACACAGAGAAGAGAGAAGAGAAGAGAAAGAAAAAAGACTAGCCATGACACCTCCTCACCCAACACCCATGCCAAGTCAGCCGCTGCTCTCCACCCACACCGAGACATTCCTACAGCACCCACCCACAGCACCCCTCGAGGCACTTGCTCTGTCTGTCCCTACCACCCCCACAGTAGCAAGACGGCTGTCCTTGCCTGATATCTCCAGACTCAAGGAAGAATGGCTGAGCAAGGAAGCCCACCAGATCAACCACCTTCCCCTTGGCAAATTACAAGTAAGCATACACTCCCCCCCACTCCTCTGTCCGCCTGTGTTGGATTCAATTGAGAAGAGGAGCCAATGATATTTTGTACGATGCCATAGATTGATCTTCTTAATATCCGATCTGACATCAGCATCAAACGGCCCATGATGCGTCTGCGTATGGGATCCCAGCACTACTTTTCTTCACGGTCAAAGGATGCTCATGGCAATTGGAATGAAGGGTTTATGTTTACTGTGTCCTATCACAACCAATTGTTTGATATTATTGAGGCAAGTGGTAGTGGATGAGGAATCCATCTTTTCTTTTTTTCTTTTTTTTCTTTTTTTCTTTTCTTTCTATAGGAGAGGGGAGTAAAAGAAAGGGGGTGGGTTCAAAGGAGAGATAGAATCCATCTTTTGTACTCATACAGAAAATGGCAACCCTAGTTGGACTTGTATGATAAGCGTAAAGGATGGAGAGCAAAAACAAGACACATTGGAAAGGCAAAACTAAAACTAGGAAGACTCAAAGGACGTGACGATGTATTTGTAACGTAAGCACACCTCTTCTCTTCTGTGGATGCATAGAAAGTGTGACTGATGCTGTATCAACCCATCCTATGTCGATATGTCGATATGTCTATTAGATTCTTACCCATGTACGAGTACAATGTACGTCGTTATTTACCTGCTCATATCCAGCTACCTCACAACTTTCTTAAATCCCATATGCCCACCCTACCGACCCTACCGACCCTACCCACCATCCCCACTCTCAACCAACTGCGTGGAATGCCTAGTGCAGAAGACCCTCATGCACCAAGGAAGACCGACAAACACAACCCACACCACAAGGAACAAGAACATCACAAACATCACGAACAGCACGAACACAAACACAAACACGAATCAATAGAAAGGGAAGAAATGCCACCCATGGAATTCAAACAACACCCAAGCCATGCCAGACACTCCATGATGCCTTACATTGGATCCATTCAAATCAGAGTGCGGTATACGTTTCAAACCCCACCCGACGTACAGTCGGATGAACTGATGCCTGTGTACCTTCCCTACAACCATTCTCGGGACTTTGATGCCTGCAGCTTCACCAGCAGCCACATTGAAAGCAGCACCATTCATTCCGCCCAGAGTCATGCGAGCACCAGCAGCAGCAGTCTTTCGATTGCCACCACCTACTCAGCCGATCGCAGTGGAGTCTTTTCATCCGAGACATTCCATGATGCAGTGGAGCCTATGCTTGTGATGGTGGAGACGCCCCGTGCTGCTGGTCAAGAGGAAACAGGGCTAGGAGGAGGGCTAGGAGGAGGAGGACTGTCTGCACATCGTCCTGTCCAGAGTGAGTCTACTGTGGATCTCTTGTTTGAACAACGCCTCAAGAGCGAACTATCAAAGTCACCCTCTGTTAAAAAGGTCGCTGTGGACAGAGGCGTGGACAGAGGCGTGGACAGAGAAATGTTTGGATTCTCACAGTGTGATATCGATCATCGCAGCCATGGCAGCACCAAAGAAGGAGGCAGCAGTGGCAATGGCAGCAGTGGGCATGGCAGTCTGGGCAGCCATGGTGGAGGAGGCGGAGGGGCGTCCGACACAGCCAGTATACGCAGTCATAACTTTGGTGATAAGAACTTTGCATTTCGGTGGATGAACGAGTCCTTTGAAGAAGTAGCCCTGTCCCATCCTAGTTTAGATCGTATGATTGGGTTAGTAGTGAGTCCACAGACAAGAACATTGCTACGTGCAGTGGTGAAGATGTGCAATGCATTTGTAAGTCCCAATCGAGAGCATGAGGGAGCATAGGCGCAATACGGATAGATATGGATAGATATGGATAGATATGGATAGATATAAAACAGAGACTTATGAGTTGGTATTCATAGGGCCAAGGATTCAAGATTACTGGCATGCAACTGTTGAGTTCTTTGTCGACACTCCAGGGATTTTATGGCGAAATACCCCGGTGAGTACATACACCTGTTGTATAGAGAAAAGATGGATAGATAGACAGACAGATAGACATCCATGGATAAATACACGGACAAGAAGAGAGACACTCACTCTTCAAAGCCCACTAGGCCCCCTCCACCTCCCAAGATAACCGATCTCAAATTCGTAGATGAGGCGTATTACTACCTAGGCCATGCTATTATTGCCTATGTAAGCCATGCCACTAAGATAGCCTTGTAGGAAGCATACTAAAGGAGGGAGTAGGGATGGCGAGGACTCTCTTACTTGGGTGACTATGCCAAGTATTTGAAAGGTATAGGCAGCAGACACGTATTGAATGGCTCATGTGTTGTGCATGGAGAATAGATGTCATGAAAACAAAGTCCAATAAGGAAGCTATTGTTCGTTTCTTGAAGATTCCTCCCGAGGATCTGTTGGGTTATGAATATGGTCTGCGCAAGGGAGCTGTCTTCCAGCCAAGTTACTTTGTCTCCATTGACCGTAATCACGAAGCCATTGTTGTGGGCATTCGTGGTACTTGGGTAAGCACACTGTGGACTATAGACATGGCTTGGACATCTGATAACTGATCTTTCTACTTGTGCCGCTGAATGGACTAGAGTCTGTACGATTGCATTACTGATCTTGTATGTGAATATCGACCGTGGAAGGGCGGGTTAGTCCACTCTGGGATGCTGGCTTCTGCCCAGTGGTTCTTTACACGCATCATCCCACAGATATTCCACTATGTAGCAGAACAGTCAAAATCACCCACCCGTCCCATCTCCTCTATCGTCATTACAGGCCACTCTCTTGGTGCAGGCACAGCAGCATTGCTCACCATGATGGTGGCCGACCACCTGGATGAGCTTCGTCAACTCTCAGACAACCCCAATTTCAAAGTGCACTGCTATGGCTATGCACCCGTGGCCAGTGTTTCTCTTGACATATCAGAGAAATACAAACACTGCATCGACAGCTTTGTCTGCCATGATGATCTGGTCGCTCGCCTCTCCTATGGCACTGCCACCTGTGCCAAGGAACTCATTATGGACTCCCTCACTGCTGCCGATGGATTAGGAGGCTCTTCCAAAGTCAACTCTGACCCAGACATCAAGAAGGCCTGTTTTGACATTATCCAAACACGCCGCCAAGAGATCTACCATGCGAATGAGCCTCGCTACCCACTCCTGTATGTGCCTGGCCGTGTCTTTCAGTTCTGCCGCACCCTCCTTACTCCTCCCAAAAAGACATCCACCACCACCACGCCACGCACGACGACACACTCCACACGGCCCCGTGCTGCTTCTTCTGTGAAGGAGCCTCCACCCAAAGGGCCTCATCCTCTTCCCATTCCTTTCAGTCAGTCTGAACCCTCCTTGGGAGTGTCCTCAGGCTCTTCTGCCAGTGGAAATACTTCCTTCACTCTTCATCAGAGCTCGCCTTTAATTTCTGAAGAGATTCTTGTTTCCAAGACATGTCTTGAGGATCATATGGTGGTGACTTATCTAAATGCATTTCAAATGGTCAGAGATGATTGTATGAAGTATGAGACCATGGCTAAATTGCACCATGTCCCTCCACGTACCTCCAGCAGAGGCATTTCTCTGCCTAGTATTACAGTGCGGGATCCTGAAGGAAGAGTTGTTTAGTTGGACACACCATGATAGCATATATATATACATATACATATACATATACATATTCATTGACAAAGAGTAGTTTTTAATACACAACAGGCATAAGACATTTCTATCTTTCTATCTATCTATTTTCATTACTCTTAGTAAGCAATAGGGTTACAGTAGAAGTTTTTATTTTTATTTGTTTTGTTCTTATTTGTTTATTTGTTTATTTGTTTATTTGTTTATTTTATTTTTAAAATAAAGGTCTGTATAGAATGAGGTAGTAATGTTAGTGTTATCATTTCTACTGTTATTCTCACTGTTATTCTCTATCATTATTACATCCACTTTATTTGCCATTTTCTTTTGGTAAGTCACTAAACCTATCCAATAGTGACGTTGATTTTTAATCACTAAGGTAATAACATTTCCTTATTTATTTTTCCATGACGCCCCCTCTTTTATTTTCACCGATCCACCCATCATGAAGCGAGCTCCTTCTGACGAAGCACCCGATGAGCGCTATCAAAAGGCAGGAAGAGCAAATGAAATGTCGGTGGAGCCAGTGAGCAGCGGGACGTCGCCTGATTGGTCAACTCTCTCTTCTTCTCCTGCCTACAGACCCCCTTCTCAGAACACCCACCCATTTTCTGGCTGTTCACCTATTACTGACTATGACTTTAGCAGGAAACTGGGAGAAGGAACCTTTGGGTGAGACACTAGAAAGAGAGAAACCCCTTTGTCTCTATTAGACTGTTGTTGTTGTTATTGTTGTTGTTGTTGTTGTTTTCTTTTTGTAATAACACTGGTTGAGTGAGGTACACAAGGCAAGACATAAAGTGACAGGACAGCTGGTAGCACTCAAGCGAATTCTTATGCACAATGAGAAGGATGGTGTGAGTGATCATTTAAAAGAGCCCAGAGAGGAGGAGGTAGTGTCCAAAAAGACACTAATGGGGGTCTATCCTTAGGTTCCTATTACAGCCATGAGAGAGATCAAAATATTGAAACAACTGCGCCATAAGAATGTTGTTCCTCTCTCAGACATTGCTGTTGAGACTGGTAAGAGAATAAAGATGGACAAGGAGACTGTTTTGTGTGGGGTTTTTCCTGTGTGGAGGAGGGTGGAGTGATTCTACCTGTTCTCCTTTATTACTATTATCATTGTCATTATCATTATCATTATCATTATCATTATTTGTCCATCGGTCTATATCTCTGCCAATGTCCCTTAGGTGATTCTGCTCGAAAGGAACAAGGCAATATTTACATGGTATTTCCTTACATGGACCATGATCTTGCTGGGTTATTGGATAATCCATCTGTACGGCTCAGTGTCCCACAGATAAAAACATACACAAAGCAACTATTAGAAGGCACAGCCTATCTTCATTTTGTAAGAATCAAAGTGGAATGCCTTTGACTGATGACATTCTATGCAATGACTTTTTATTATTACTATTAGAACAAAGTACTCCATCGTGATATGAAAGGTAGAAGCACATGTCTTGTCGTGCTCTGTTACAAATTCAATGGGCTAATCTCTCTTCTTTTGTTTAGCTGCCAATCTATTGATTAACAATGAAGGCATCTTGAAAATTGCGGATTTTGGTTTAGCACGTGGAGTGGAAGAAGACAATCGAGAATACACCCAATGTGTTGTGACTCGATGGTACCGTCCACCAGAGCTACTGTTAGGAGAGCGTCGGTATACCAGTGCCATTGATATGTGGGGCGTAGGGTAAGAACACTAGTATGCAAGCATAATAACACGAGTCTGCTGTATACTCATCCGTACCTCCAACAGATGTGTTTTTGGTGAACTGCTCAAACTGCGTCCTATTTTACAAGGCCAGGATGACATGGAGCAACTCAAGCGTATCTTTTACCTGTGTGGTTCTCCTACTCAGGAGACAATGCCAGGATGGAACAAACTTCCTGATGCTGGCAAAGTACGCTTTGATGTTTCCAAGCGACGTATTCACGAGGAGTTTGCACGGTTTGATGCCTTGGCTGCTGATCTCATAGAGAAACTGCTTGTGCTTGATCCTACAAGACGTCTTACTGCTCTAGAAGCACTCAGTCATGACTACTTTTATAACGAACCACTGCCAGCTGACCCATCACTGTAAGCATTGCTACCAAGAAGAGAAACCACATTACTGACCTATGCATGCCATACTCATCCTAATCTTTGCACTAACATCAATACCAATGACAAATGACTAACACACCAGGCTTCCAAAATATGAAGCCTCACATGAATTTGATCGACGGAAAGCTAAGCAGCAACATCAGCAGCCTCCAGCCTCCTCCTCTTCACAGCAGCACCAGAGTCGTCCCTCACAGCAACATTCGAACCACTACCACCAACGCCATCCATCAAGGCATAATTCACAACAGTCCCATCCACCACGAGATAGAAAATAGAAAATAGAAAATAGAAGGCTAGAAAATAGAAAATAGAAAATAGAAGGCTAGAAAATAGAAAATAGAAAATAGAAGGCTAGAAAATAAAGAGAATATACAACGTCCACTTACTATTACAGTGTGTAGAGAGGTGTGTAGTATGGGGTGATGGGAATTGAATGGTGTTATAGAATAAAATCCTCACCTAGTATGACGATGACTGCTGGTGTCTTTGTATTTGTAGTTTGGATGGATCATAAGTAGCTTAGGCATCAGGAAAGTCAGCAGTGCCTGAACAATAGTAACTGTCACGGTTATCATGAATATGTTAGCATTATGAATATATTAGCATTATGAATATGTTAGCATTATGAATATGTTAGCATCATGAATATGTTAGCATTATGAATATGTTAGCATCATGAATATATTAGCACCATAAATATATTAGCATCATAAATACACTGCCATCATAAATACACTGCCATCATAAATATCTCAAGTTGTAGATTATCCCTAGTAGATTACATTGGACACCTTAAATGTCCCAGGTAGCATAGATATCAGAGGAATCATAGCCATCACAGATCACACTTGCCACAGGTCAGAATATTCATAGATCAGAACCACCATATATACTCACTTTTTTTTCTTTTTTTTAATTCACTGAAAAGGGTGGCAGGGGATGGTTGTGTTGGTGGGTGGCTATTCCTCTACAAACTAACACAAATTAAATAGAGATATAAAGAGACAGTGGAGGTGGAAATAGACTACTTTCCACACACCACCTTACTTTCAATCACAAAACAGAATACGTCTATAACACAGAATAAACTGTACCAAATTTCAAACTACATTGTAAGAAATGCAGATGCACAGTAGAAATGGTCAAGAGTCAAGAGTCAATAGCCAGGTATCGGTTTTTCAAACAGTCAGTGTAAATCGACCGATAGCCTTAATCAAGTAAAATTGGTATACTTACTGCTGCAGTTCATTAAGGGCTGTTTTGGGGAAAAAAAGTTTGTCCACAGAACAACACTTGTGCACTACCAAAGGAGTTAGTTTTCAAGTCTTAACAATAGAAGAGGGACAATCGACCGATAGGCACTAATAAGAGTGAGGTTTATGCGCCAGGATGGACTTGTATAGGCACGTTGGAATACACTAGGAGAAGAAAGCTTCCTTTGACTTTTTTCAATCACGATCATCTTTGTAATTTCCGATAGCCACTTCCTTCGTCTCTTACCCTAACAAGAAGCTCCTTAGATTCTAGCTGAGCAGAGCAGAGCAGAGGCTGTAAGGTAGAGGAGAATCTATCTTTCTTGCCTATACCTCGATAAGATGCCTTTCTCCAATATCCTTTATTGGCTATAGTGAATAAGCAAGTATAAAAAGAACCCACCCTTTATGTACTCTTGTCTTTTTCATTCCACTGCTTCCATAGCCCTTTCTCTACTGCCTTTGCATTTATAAAACAAAACAAAACAAAACAAAACAAAGCCTTTCTTTCTATTCTTCTAAATACAAATGCAGCTCTTCCTCCAAAAACACATCTTCTCCAAGTGCCAAGACACACAAAAGAAAGTATCAACAAAACAGAGATCCAACAAAAACAAATCTTCTACTGCTGCTGCTACATGCACACCTCTTGTCTCTTTCAGTCGTCGCATTCGAATGTTATTTCCTGATAAAAACACAGTCTTCCCAAAACACAACCAAGTCAGTCCTTTACCTTGTTCTGATGCTCTCCCAAAAAGAAAACACACTCGTTCTTCTCCAAACCAACTATCGGCAAAAGCACTAGCACTCGAATCACTTATTTTTGACTACCCTTCTGTGACTATCCACATCCGCCCAGGAGCCTACCGTCCCTATTAACTCTCTCTTTCTTATGGATGAGTGATGTCTGTCGTATGTGCACCTATTGACTGGTCGATGTGCTCCTTCTTTTCTCTCTTTATGAGGGATGTCTGTATGGGATATTGTTTGATGTTTATTATTTAATCATTCGTATGTATTCCATCCTTCTCTTGCAGTGTGCATAGGGATGTGTATTTTTATTTTCCTTTCCTTTCTTTTTTCTATCTTTTGCTGTACAAAATGTTTATCCACTAGCTATAAAATAGTATGTCTTATATTTATAAATATATATTAAAATAAATCAATAAATCAATCACTGGTTTGTTGTATTTGTCACAATACTTTATGGAGTCCCTCTTTTGTGGATTGTTGTTGTTGAATAGTTATTTCAATGCGAGAGAATCCATGTGTATCTTTTGAATAGAAGAAGAAGAGGCATGGAAGAGTTATGGAATCATCCGCAGATAGAGTCATCCACAGATAGAGTTATAGACTAATAGAGTCATAAAGATCTGCACACAAATTCACACTAATGCACAGACACAAAAAAAATATACACCAAGACATAAAGAGGCCTGTGCAGATATAATAATAATAATAAGGATAATAGCCATGTCCCACCCAATAACACTTCACAGCAACGCAATTCATTATTGAATATATTATATACTGCTTATAGTATTTTCCTAAATGCATACCATCGAATTATTGACACATTTTCTTTCTTTTCTTCCAATTTCTTGTTTTGTTTTCTAGTACAACACCCCACGTCTTTAGGGCGTTTGCTTCATATCTGCCCTTTAGACAAGGTACACACCAGGAGATTTATCTGGCTTTTAAGCGGTGATATCTCCTTCCTTTTAAGACTGAAAAATATTTTGCCCTTTTATGGAACTGCATTTAAAACGAAAGGTTTGTGGATATCAAAAATAATATTTCTTTTTGTGGATACCTCAATATCAAATTGTATTATCAGTAAAATATATACCCTAAAAGCTTTGTGATTTATCTTTGGGAGATAGATAGCTATGCTCAGGAGTATACCCTAGACATTATTGACCTTGTAGAAAGAAGACAATCTGAGACTGACTTGAAAGGAGTCTTTACTTGCCTAATAAAAATACAATGAGTGTCTTGTGGATTAGAATAAGCCATAGCCCAGAGGAAGACACTGCTTACCTTCTTATATCAAGAATAGTCTTTGGTGGTGTCTATCACTTCCTTCTATTGTTTCTCTTTATTAATAATAGCATATTACCTTGCTTATTTATGCTCATCTTGACGAGTACTTGGGTGTTAAGTTGTATGTGCAGTGTAAGAAATAACAAAAGAAGGGGATTATCAAAAATAATAATACTTCATCTATTATTCTGTTAATCTACTACACCATAGCCTCCACTCATAAAATTTACTAGTCAAACAATTCACACTTTATTTGCCTTGAGCCTAAGATACAGTATTAGAAACAATGCTTTGTTATTATTAAGCACCACTGTTAATACCAGTTACAATAACATAGTTGTTAAAGTGATTATGAATATTGAGTCAATGAATGAATACACTGTTCTCAATGTAAGTTTGGTTCTATTTTATGGACAATGACCACTAGAGTTAATTCAGTGTGTTCTATAACAAATCTTTCTTAAGCAGTGTCATACTGCAAATATTGTGGACTTATGGATAACACATTATGTTAAACAATAAATGCAGTGACTGAGTTGTAATTTTGGGGTGATTCTTGTTCTATTTCTTGTCTTTACAGCCAATTCTATACTTTTTAATTGCAAAGTCAATAGCCATTGCTTAAACAGACAAGTAAAGTTTGAAATAGCCCATTTACACAGTGAAAAAGGCCTTTTCAAACACATTAGCCAATCATAAGAATATTGCAATATTATTCTCAAGATATTTCTTTATATATCCCAAAAATCTCCTGGTGTGTACTTTTTAAATCGATTTGTCATTTTTTTAACAATTGTATTTCGACTATTTCCTTATATATCCTAAAGATCTTTAGGTGTGTAGACTGCATAATAGACACTTTAGTAGGAACACACAGAGTAAGGTTTGCTGATTATTTAATATAAAGATCAAGTCTATAGATTAAATAATACACCAAGCAATAATTAATATTGCCTGTAATAGGATGATCTAATAACAGTGGGTATACTGAAAAGAAAAAGAAATAAAAGAGAGGTGTACAACTACTAAATAGAAAGAAACAAAAAAAAAGACAGAGAAATCCAGCTGCCATGGTAATAAATGCGTATAAATAAGAGAGAGAGAGAAAGAAAAGAAAAGAAAAGAAAAGAAAGAGCCTAGGATGCATTGTAGTGTTTTGTAGGTACTTTCCCAAAAGAAGTAGAACGGTTGAGCCATGCACCTAATTTACTAGAAAGATTACCAGAACTTCGTGGTGTAGAAGTAGAGTGTTGGTGGTGATGGCCAGAAGGCAGTTTTGTTGACTTTGATTTTTTAAGGGTTGATTTGGTAAGAACAGGGGAAGGTTGGTTGGGTGGAGGAGACTGAGGCTGATGTGGTGCCATTGGACTCGATTTAGTGCGAGTAGGCGTAGGTTCTGTCAATTGAACAGGCACAGGTGTAGACATGGGCACAGGCACAGGCATAGGCACAGGTGTAGACACAGGCACAGGCACAGAAGAAGAAGGATGAGGAGGTTCATTAATAAAAGAAGGCAGAGGATGTGAGAGATAGTGTTCTTTTGAGAAGCTGTCCATGCCTGCTGAAGGAATAGCATTGCGGTGTGTTTCATGATCTACACGTGTAGTCGGGTCATGTAAATCAACACTGCCACGACGACTCTTGGCAATGGCTTCCTTTCGACTGGAGGCATTGGCAGAAGTGCCACGTCGAATGAGGGCATAGGACAGTTTTCTCAATAGAGATTTGCCAGGAACAGGTGTGCGTCCGTTGCTGTGGAGTGCTTCTTCTTCTTCCTGTGTAGGGATTGGCATTGAAGAGAGTGAATTTTGTATATCAAAACGGGAGGCTGGCGGTGCTAGTGCTGGTGCTGTGGGTACATTGGAAGAGCGTGTCTCCACTGCTTCTTGGCTAGGCTGTTGTTGAGATTGAGGTGGAGACTGCGGTGGAGAATGGGATGAAAACTGAGTCTGTGCATGTACGGATAGAGGTGCAGGTGCAGGTGCGGGCACAGGTGGTTGAGACTGGGACTTGGTTTGCAGTTGGGAGGAAATATGTTGTTGGTATTGCTGTTGAATTGATACAGGTATAGGTGGCACAGGTATCTGAGAAGACTCCTCCCTTTCTTCGTGGGTGGTGGAGTGTCCAAATTGCTCATTGGAAACTGAAGACCGAAGCCAGCGCTGGATTCGTGCAAGATAATCTACCGAACCAATAGCAGCAGAAGGCTGGGATGTTAGACCAAAAACACTACCATTTGCAGCAGGAGAGCCGTCTTGAGGGGGTATTGGATTCAATGGCGCTTGGCTAAATGCAATCTGATGGATACGACGAGGACGACTTGTGCCCTGCTCGGTGGGTTCAGATTCGCCCAACTCTAGTGATACTTGGCTGCTGGGGGTGGAGGAGGTGCCTATAGACACACCCGATTCAATAGAAGCCTTTCTCGATAAACCACTGTTTCTCAATGTCACGCCGTGTTCTTGCTCTAGATGCTGCTGTCTTTCTCTGGTTAAGTGATAGATAGACACCAGAGGATGGTAAGCTTCTGGAATAGACTGTGGATCATCATAAACAACCTCTTTAGACACAGAAAATCCATGGTCAGAAGATGTCATAGAGTTGTGTGGTTTAGAAACAAGGGCTTGTTGGTGAGCAATGCGTTTGTTGGCATGGCTATAAGCATCTGATTGCACTACTATTTCCAATTGATGCTTAATATCTTCTGTCTCTCCAAATCCAAATCCTTGGCCCATCACATCCACCACTTTATCCTCCAGTGGTAACTCCAGTGGTTTTCTAGAGGGAAGGAAGCTTTTGACAGCAGGTTGATCTACATTCATCCATGGGTGGCGTATAACATCAGTGAGAAGAATTCTTCTTGAGGGATCTGTAATGAATATTTGAGATAAAAAATCTCGGCATTCATCACTCATATGAGCAGGGTAGTTGACCTCTCCACGCTTAATCTTTTCATGGAGTCCAGGCATAGATTTATCATCAAAAGGAACCGACCCAGTAATCATTACGTAGATTACAACACCCAAACTCCAAATATCGATCTCAGGGCCATTGTAGGGCGAGGCACACAACAGCTCAGGAGCAGCAAAATACAGTGAACCACAGTAGGTGGTTAATTGGTTGTTGGGATGAAAGAGATTGGAGAGTCCAAAATCAATCAGCTTTACATTGCGACCTGACTTGTCAATGAGGATATTCTCAATCTTCAGGTCTCTGTGGACAATTGAATTACGGTGCATGTAGTCAAGGGCACTCACAATCTGACGTGAAAACAACCTCGCACGACCTTCAGACAGACGTTGACGCTTTACAATGTAATGCAGCAATTGGCCTCCATTGACATAATCCATCAGCACATAAAAGTAGGGTCCTACAGTGATAAGATCTTTCAGACCAACAATATGTGGGTGACGCAGCAGCAGCATAATATGTGCCTCACGAATGGTTCTCATTTCTCTGTTCTCTTCTCGTGCTCGTTCCTTGGCTATCTGTCGTGGTGATTTGTTGGTGGTAGTGAGAAGCTGGAGGTTGGCTCTGGGTACAATTTTGACAGCAATCTAAAATATCACTTCACTTGATTGGCATTCGAGCTGCAGCTGTGATTTTCAATTACCTTTTCTCCAGTGACATTATGAACTCCCAATTTGACTTTGCCTGTGCTTCCCTTACCAAGACTCTGCTGTAAAGAGTAGTTTCCAATGATTTTAAGACTGGGAGTGTGTGATGTTTGACGCTGTTCTCGTGCAATAGATCTTTGTTCGCTGGCGACTGGTACCGTAGGAGGCTCTTCCTTGGGTAAGACAGTCTCTGCTTTCAATATGGACGTAGCCATCGTGAAGTGGTTAGCTGGGAAAAGGAGCAGAAAAAGACAAAAGACAAAAGTATCTGTCCTTTGTGGGTTGGCTCTTCTTAATCAAAATAATCATCCCGTGACGACGGACAATGTGAAATACGCCTACTTTTGGCTATCATTTCGCTTCTTGAAAAATGGGGTACAAAGTGGCAGGCAGATTGCCAAGAGACCATAGACAAGAAAGAAAGAAGGATCCAATCGTGTATCCTCAAGCCATTGCCACACATACACACACACACACACACCAAAAAGATCGACTGTACAATCAATGTCCTGCCATTCCTCAGCCGTAGATCATTGGCTCCTCATACTGCTCTGTTGATTTTATGTTATGACTGGGAAATGTCTTACTGCTCAGTGTGGCTAAACTGAGCTGTAACTATGCTTATGGTATTATTCTCCACGTGAAATCCCTTGCTTGATCATCGCCATGACGACAAATGAAAAGCAGCAAGGTCGGAATGGACCAAGCACATGTTAAAGAAGTTGTAATGATAATCCCTTGAAGGCATCTTTACTATCATCTACTCTACACGTTGCACTTCTCCTAAAGCAGAAAAATAGAAACGAGCCATTCTCTTAGTTTTAACGGCATTGTATTGTTACTGATCAGGCAGGACACAGTATAATGTCATTGCTGGGTAGACACATATGAGGACCATCAAAAGCGGAAATTTATAATAAATCCCATTTATATATGCTCCTCCTATCGAGAATCCTAATAGCGATGATGAATGAGAATAGGTATTTGTCACCTACAAATATAACTTATAGCCCTATGAGGTTTTTTCTTCTTTTTCTTTTTTTTTTCTTTTTCTTTTATAGGCATGCTATGAATGGTCTCTTTGACAGTTTGGAATTAGGCCAAGACCCTCTCTCATTGTTTATCCCATCCTCACTGAGATATAGGGGGTGAAATTGACTGGTTCTATTCTATTTGTTTTCACGGGGTAGACTCATATTCACCTTTATTTTTTTATTTATTTTTTAAATATATAATATAAAAAAAAGCGGACTTGGTGAATATTTCCGAACATTACCCAATAATTACTCTTGCCTTTCCCATAATTCAAGTTACTTGCATGAGTCTCACTAATGCTTTACAGGTTTTTACTTTTAGTGATTAGATAAAGTTATTTCCATTGATAGAACATTGAACGAACAGAATAAGAAAGATGAGGCATACTTGGGCGCAGGTCAAAAAGAACTTTCTAATGAGTTGTAGACAGGCTGAATTTCTGGATCCATGGGCCTATTGAATTGTATCAAATACTTGTGCCACGGAAAAATCTTTAGGAGCAGTCTGTCTATTCATAGTGACTAAGTGAGAAACTGGAGTGTTGATCCGAGTCTTTGGTTACAGAGCATGAGTGGTTTTTCTTTTCTTTCTTTCTCTTTTAAGATGAAGCATATTAATAAACAGATAAGTATCTCTCTACAGTTCAATGACTCACAGGCAGATAAATTCAATTCATCTTTTTATTTAATCATTAAATCAAGATATATTAGCATAAGCCGTTGTTAGTATAGCATTCCCACTTTATGCCGACTGACATAACAATAGAATAGACAAATGTATAGATTGCTCTCTCTCTCTTTATATTTATATAATAAATAAATAAACTTTGATGAAATAATAATAATTGGATGTAGTTGCTTTATGTCTTGATTGTATTTCTATTTTAGTGAACGCCAGATCAAGAATGAAAACAAAGCCAAAATCTTAAAGAAATAGAGGGAAAAAGAAAAAAAGGAGTGTATATCTTTGTTTACCATTTTTTAGTCGTCTTTCATTTTTGTAGACATCTCTCTCACTTTCTACTGAGATAACCTACGCCATGCCATGGATAACTCTATACTAATAATCTATTTAACGTATGACTCAATGGCCGATGAGTTCTACAACAATGTCCGTACGTGTCGGAATACTGGCATGACACTAAATTGCCATTAAGATAGGTGCGTTGTTTTGCTGAATAAATGTGGTACCATCTTATCTATATTTGTTTCTTATTCTAATACGTTGATAGATCTATATTGGATGATCATAATGTATGAATATATGTAACATATACTGTTAATGAAATGAAGAATAGATAAATAAGGGGTAATATCACTGTGCTTAAAGAAATTTTTTTATTAATAAATACTCTGTTCTTATCATTATGATTGACAGATTAATTATTTTTGAATAAATTGTCAATTATTAAAGTCTTTTTAAATGAGTTTGGCCCTTTTTAAATATTCTATATAGAAAAAAGTCATAAGGTAAATGATTAACACTACGCCCATAACAAGTTGTTTATTTTAAAAAGTGTGACATAGATATTCTTTTTTTTTCAACGATTTATAGTAAACAATTAATTAGTAGCTATTGCAATTGATTTGAGCCAATTGGAGTATGCTCTTCCCAGTGAAATCCATTCTTGCTACGATGCAATAGGTTTGATAAAATGACTAATACTCCTATTAAAAGATAAAATTAGTAAATATAAATATATAAAATTATTCATAGATTCTAAAATTACAAAGATATCTAAAGAATGTAAACTAGAATCAGCCATGAACACTATGCATTGACAGAATAACTCTATGTCTTTGGTTTCTATATGGTAGAGTAAGGCCATTGCCTTGAATGAGTTGATAGTAGGAAGAAATAAACATCTACAGTAACAGAAAATGATTAAAAGTCATAAGATCAATAGAAAAGATAAGTATATGATATCAACGGCTTTTATCAAATTACCAGTGGATTACACAAATAGATATGCTCGAAAATCAGGCAAAGATGATAGTTTGTATGATAATTCTTTTTTCTGGTAGTCTTATTTATTTTTTGTTCTTACAGCCGACTAGATTGTATATCTTTCTCTTTCTCTCTTTTTTTCTTCTTATTTTTTCTTCCATTGTAGGCTGTTATTTTAACTGATCACTTGGGTCTTTATCTGTCATGTAGTTATACGCACACTCACTTTTATGTTTTGCTATTTATATTCTGCCTTGATGATGAATAATCTTACAGTCTAGGCTAAATATTTGAACTGCATTATCAGCTTGTAAGTCAGTCTTATCAATTTACATGTGGACAAGTCACAGATAGACATTTACTGTGTATTATGTCCCATGTAGTATATGCCTTGTATACTCTGCATTGTGTAAACTGTTTTGTCTCATTTAATGTTTTTTTACAGTAGTATTCTGTTTTATATAAAATAGATAGCATAACCAAAGGTCTGTTCTAATGTCTTATGGGTAAAATTTAGTAAGATTTTTATTGGGTAAACTTAAAGAGAGAGGTTAGACTCCAAACTCATGGTTGTAAGGACACAAGAATCAGGTACTGTCAATGATTTAACAGAGCCTTACAAGTTGAACCAACCCCTATCTTATCCCATTTTTGGGAATCTATCCTTACCCTAAATATTTTCAGGCTTTGGTATGCAATGATAGAGTAAGAAAAACCTTTATTTTCACTTTTATTTCACTAAAGTATAGAGTGCCTCATCTGTCAATAAATTCAATCATTAGACTTGAAACCCAACTCATTGGGATGGTCTAGAATGCATAAAAAGACAATCTTACACTCTACAGAGAGAGAGAGAGAATTAAAAAGGCGCATTGTTTGCTTAAATGAATAGCATAAAATTACCAAGATCAGTAGTTCTTTTATATTTATTTTTAAATAAACAGGGCCTATGAAAAATGGCATTACTGTGCTAACAAGGGTGGCGACCAGTTTCGTTTAGATAGTTACAAAGGGCTACTTCTTTTCTCTCTCATTTCTTTTCCTTTATTGGTACTTTATTTACAAACAGATGAATTTATGACAGATGGGATCCACATGTAACAAAACTCGAACTAATGGCTTTACACTGGTAGTTGATTTTTCAGGTAATAGAATACATAAAAGAGGCATAAAGGAAATCACCTACTTTTATGGACAGCTTAATCGCTAGGCTATAAATACAATTGACTGATAGAAACTTGCTGTGAGGGCAATTTCCAAGAACAAACCTCTAAATTCATTTCTAAATACCGAATCTTGGAGTATTTAACAAGAGAATAGCATAGTTATGTCAGCTATACCCAATAAAATATATGATTAGCTCCAATGGAGTATAGGATATCAAGCTCATACAGTCTATCCTAAGAAATCTTCAATGATGGTCTATGAATAACCATTGAGATATATAAAAAAGGAGTATAGTATAGAATGAAGAAACTAAAGTCCACAACATGTCTCACTGCTATGATACTTTTGGTATGAGTATCAAAGATGACACATTAGACTCTAAAAAAATATACACTATAGTTCATTATCCCATACGCCTATAAGGTGGTCTATTCTCTTTTCTGCTTAGTAACTTTTATGAACTATTTCGAAGCTGAGAAAACAAGAAACAAGAAAAAAGAAACAAGAAACAAAAACAAAACGTGGATCTAATAGTATAAGCAAATGAGTTCAGCTGTGTTGTTTGTCATGTTTTATTTTGTTCATAATTATTATATTTGGCTGATGGTGTTTTATTTTATCAAGAGTATGTTCAGGATAGAGTTTATCAAAATAACAGTGTGTCTATCAGTAGTTCATGGATGGATGTGTCCAAGTATGTGCCTTTCTATTGTAAATGTATTTATAGGAGCCAGTGTACCAAAAAGAAGTCTATCGTCTCAATCGCATATGGGAATATGTTTATGTTTGGAGAGTGAATCGACCACACTAATGATAAAAGGCTTACTTGGTTAGAACTAATCAATGAGTTATTAGCTATCCTATAGTTCTATTAAGAATCCAATTCAGTCTATTGATATAATCAATGATAAACATGTGTAGTTTTATCCAGCGTTTCTTAACCTGTTTTTATTTTATTATTTTCTTTATTTTTTATTTTTATGAATTAAAAACTATATGTTTACAAGTTCATTCTGTCAATTATACAAATAAACACGTACTATTTCCTTGGATTATGAGGTGATTTATAGCTATACACTGGACACATTAAAGACTAGGGCCTATTGAGTAAATTATTCTAGTCAAAATGCATGATAAAGTGTCAATAAGTGTAGTTGAAAAAGACCATTTAATGGGATTCACTTTGGACTGAAAATAATGCACTATTCAATATCCGCTGTTAATCATAATAAAAGATTCAAATAAAAAAAATTCAAATAAAAAATTCAAGCCTGTGTGTACGTGTGTGTACGTGTGTGTGTGTAGGTGTGTTTCTAATAACAACTGCCCTAACTTAACTCTCATTGTGTCTCAAAGGTCTCCTTTTCTAGTACCAAACACAATGATACACTTACGTCGAAGCACACGAATCAAACCCAGTTCAGTACCTGCCAAAGTTCATTCTTTAGTGAAGACAGAAGACACCTCTACTATCAAAAATGAGTCCATCAAAGAAGAGGCCGAGGACATAAGACCACTCCCCAAAGCAAGAAACAAAAGAGTCAAAGAGGCATCAATGGCTTTGGATACCTCCAAATCCACACACACACAAAAGAAAGTGAAACAAGAAGAGCTGAATAGTAACGAACCTCCTAAAAACTGGAAGATAGTGCTTGATAAGATTCAAGCTTTTAGAAAAGACAATCTAGCACCTGTGGATACTATGGGATGTGAGAGATTGGCAGAAAATACAGCGGATCCAATTGTAAGCTACTATTCAAATACATCCTATGGACATGTATCTTTTTCTTTTTCATGTTACTGGGCTGACCAGTAGTGAGGTGGTTAATTCTTTGCATTACAGACTTCCCGCTTCCAAACTCTAGTTGCACTGATGCTGTCAGCCCAAACCAAAGACACAGTTACCAGTGTAGTAGTAAAAAGCCTACAAACCACATTGCCTGGAGGACTTGGACTGCAGAGTATACTGAACATTGATGAACAGGAGTTGGATTATCGTATTCGAGCAGTTGGTTTTCATACTAAGAAAGCAATGTAAGACGAGAAATAACATGATCTATAGAGTTGATTATTCATTCTTATGAAATGTAGGTATATAAAGAAGACAGCAGAGATCATTAGAGATAAATTCAATGGAGACATACCTAATACTATTGAAGATCTTGTTACTCTTCCCGGTGTTGGTAAGGCTTTGCATGCTCTATGTGTTTCTTGGTCTTTGTTTTGGTAGAGTTACTGAGTTTACCTTGTAGGACCCAAAATGGTAAAATGGCAGTGCTACTACTATCCATGGCTAATACGATACTACTGTCCTTAGGGTTACTTGACATTGCAAGTAGCTTGGAACATGTAGGTCATCTGCTTTTAATAATAAAAGAAAGAGAGCATAGGTTGGCTAATCTATAGGTACTAGCAACTCAGGCATTGGTGTCGATGTGCATGTTCATAGAATCTCCAACCGACTTGGATGGTGCAATACTAGCACCAAACTGCCAGAAGACACACGCAAAGTAAGTGCGCAATAGCAAAGATACTAATGATTAAATACAACAAAGGCACTAGAGAGTTGGCTTCCACATGAGCACTGGAAAGAGATCAATCCTACTTTGGTTGGCTTTGGTCAGAGTCTGTGTCTTCCTCGAGGACCCAAATGTGGAGCATGCCCTGTCCAGAAATTATGTCCATCCTCTCAAGTAAAGCCCAAAGAAGCGAGTATCAAAAAAGAAAAACGAGTGAAAGAAGAAAAAGATCAACTTCCTGTGATTATCCCAAATACCAGTGACTCTACATCCATTAAGAAAGAAGAGCTGGACTGGTAGCCTGTATAGAATACTCCAGAATGTTGAAGATACACAAATCATTGGGAGTGGTGGTGGTTATGCATGTGATAACTGTAGTTGTATCCACCCAATCTTTATGATAAGCTTATAACGTCTATACATTTATTTTCACTCATAACAATAACACTATATACTAGATAATAAATAATAGAAGGGGTCTATCTTCTAATTTGAAAATATTAGTTTGTAAGTGTCTTCACCCATGGCTTAAAACAAAAACAAGAAACTTTCACTATATGTATTGATGAATGCTGGTATGTGAATATTGGTATGTGTGTATGTGTGTGTGTATGCCTGATACTCTTTTTCTTCTTTCTTAGAATGAATAGAAAATAGAAATATACATGCTGGTAGTCATGAATCCATCCCCTGTAGAGATGAGTTGAATAAGAAAAGAGGGGTTCATCCATTAACTGTGACTGTGAGGAACATCAGTTTGCATAAGATGAGGGACATGGCGTTGATCTGTTACTGCAGATTCGAGTTCATTTGGTACTTGGTGAAACTGGCCATACGAAGGAGGTACGTTGGGATCATGATAATAGCCGGGCGTCACTCCATGGCTATTGACAGGATAATGCTGAAGGGTTTCCTCATAGTATCCACTGGCAGAGTTATTTTCTCCTGGTATGTAGGAAGGGTATGTTGACATATCATTTTTAGCTTGAAGAGGAGCAACAAGGTGGCGAGGTAAAGTGGCAATACTTGCTGCTGCTGCTGCTGTTGTTGCTGTTGTTGCACCAAGAGTGGGTTGTGAATTGGATACTGAAGCGCGCTGAGACATGCTCGTACCCTGAGTCTCATAAGGACCAGTATAAGGGTCAAGTTCATCATCAAAGGTTGTGTTGATAGGTTGTTGTTTCTTGCGTCTTAGAATCAAGAAAGCCGCAATACCTAAAATAGACACAGATGGGATGAGATGAATACAAGATTCACTATTATCATCATTATTTTATCTTTGTTTACCTAATGTTGCCAAGAAACCAACACCACCTAGTACACCGCCAATAATAGGTGCGTTGCTTTTACCAGTATCAAGGTTAGTACTGCTGTTATTATCCTTGGCACCAAGTCCACCTTGGCCGACAGTTGTACTACTTATAGGAGTGGGTGTATATCCAAAGAAAGATGTGTATGTCCTAGTGAATACTTTGGTGCCTGATGATGTGATAGTAACAATAGGCACATTGGGGTTTCTAGTGGTCTGTTGTGAGGGTGGATTGTCACTTATAGAATTAGGCTGGTTTCCTGTCTGAGGAGGATTAGGTGCTGTTTCCTGTGTAGGAGATTGGGTAGGTATATTTGTCGTAGGTTCCGGGGATACCTCCGTTGGTGTCACTGGTGGTGGCACCTGAGTTGTATGGTCTGGAGGAGACTCTTTTGTTGTAGAGTCAGGTACAGTTACTATGGGAGGTTTTGTACTGCTATTGATGGTGGTGGTAGGTGGTAAAGGAAGAGGAGTATTTTGTGATATAGTAGGTGCTGCTGTAGTTGCTTCTGGCGTTGTTTTTGTTGTTGTTGGTGGTGGTGGTGGTGGGGCAGAAGTAGTGGTAGTTGGGTTTGAAGTTGAGACTGGAGGAGGAGGTGGTGGTGGTGGTGAAGAAGTGGCTGTTGCCTCTGTTGTTGGGCTACTAACAGGTGCTGCTGTTGCCTAATGAAAAAGAGAAAATATAAATATAAGTGTAAACATAAATAAGTGTAAATGTAAATAAGTGTAAATGTAAATAAGTGTAAATGTAAATAAGTGTAAATGTAAATAAGTGTAAATGTAAATAAGTGTAAATGTAAATATAAATATAAATGTATAAGGATAAGGATAAATTTTATGTTTCTCTTCTTTCATTGCTGCTCTTCTGTTATATCTACAAATATATATCTATCTATCTAGGTTTTTAATAGCACTTACAGCAGCTGGATTAGATACAGCATCAGGTTTTTTGGGAGTAGAGACATCTGAAGATATCACAGTTGGCACAGAGCCGAGGTCAGGCCGCACTACTATTTCCAACGGTGTGTCACGGTGTGGTAAACCAGGCACATCTGATACTTTAGCGGCTATTTCTGCCAAGGCAGTTTCCTTGTATTGATCAAGCATACTGGCTACTTCTGGTGGGATCGATATAGGACTCTCCATTTGTACAATAGAATGCAAGTAGAAAAGAAAGAGGTAAACAGAAACTCTGAGTTAATCTTACATAAAAATAACATCTGATGCCTTGAGCCAGTGCTGTTTTTTTTAGATGACACTGATAGTTTCATACTACGACAAACCCTGCGAGTGCAAAAATAGACTATTCTCACTGCTGGTTTGCTTTTAAGTGTAATACAGATGATAGCGGAGATCATTTCATAGGAAGTAGAGGTGAGTGTTTTCTTTTGTTTGGCTAAGAAATAGCTGCTGTACATGTGCAGATAACTTCCCAATGACAAATGATTTAGACTCCACTGAAGTAAAAAATAATAATGATATTACAGTTTGTTGTTTTTTTTTGCATCCGTGATAATTCCAAGAGTAGGCGTGTTATAAGCAGAAGATACAGCTATTGAGTTGATACATATACTATTTTAGTAGTTGATATTACACAATGTTTACTGAATTGTGAGAATCCTATTCGTCAAACAGTCACAGTTATTCTTGCTAAGCACCAGGAGATCTTCCTGACTTTTAAACAGCCTTTATTTTTGATCCCGCACTGGCGTTTATCTATGACCTTATTTAGAAATACTATATCCAAATACACATTACTTTATTAGGAATAAAGAGCATCGACACCGAAAAGGGTTTTTGTTTTATAGAATAACTTAAAAGTATAGTTATGCATTCCACATCAATTTATGTTACATGAGGGAGCAGTGCATTATAAGTATTATTGAATAAAACTATTCATGAATTTAATACTAATGATGATATATTTCAAAGAAGTAGATTTTTAATATGATTGAATAGATAGGAAACACCCTACAGAAGTAGATATATTTTGAATTGAAACATTTCTTTGATTGCCTAACAATGTGACTATAGCATACACCAAGCCTCAAACATTTGAAGAGAGGAAACAAAGATAAGATTGGGTCTACTAGTGGTATATCCACCTCCAGTCTTATCTATAAATCCAACTTATTATCTGTAGCATAATGAACTTACAGTGTATATCTTTTAAACCTTAACTTTTTATTATTACCAAGTATATTGTCTTCTTTCTTTCTATAGAATCAATGAAGATAAGGTGTGTCACTTATCATCTTTAGTCCAAAAACATATACAATGTTTCTGATATGTTTGTACTAGTTTTTCTTTTCTTTTCTTTTTTTGTAAAAGTCAATGGCTTTGGATTTACAAACATGGTCAAACAATACAAAAGAAGTCATGCTATACACAGCCTATTAGAAGAAAGAAAGCCAGTGAGAGCACATTTATACTAAATTATGTTAAAAATAAAATTCAACATTGGATCTATAGAGTTGAACAATATGAGTGGTTAGATCATTGTTTCTTATAGACACTGTAGTACTTCTTCACTACAAAGACTTGAAAAATATATATATATATATATAAAGAAACATACAAAGACAACTCGTAGCTCAATGAGTTCTTCTTGACCACGTTTATTAATCTAAACAGAGAAAAGGTACCTCAGTCAATCAGACTATTACTGAAATCCACGTAAGCGGTAAACACATTAAAGGTTCCAGAAATCTCCTGGTGTATTGCTGAACAAATATATTAATGCATCAAATACCTCTATTGTGTGTGGTGCCTTACAATAAGTATATTTTCATTACTCATCCTATCATCTGTGTTTATACAAAGCCTATATTTAAGCTTAAGCTTCATATCAATAGACCAATGTATCCATAGACTTCAAAATCAAGATGGGGACAATTGGCTGTCATTACTACAATTACTATTGCTAGTAAGATGAGCAAGAACATAGCACAAATGTAGCAAATGCCTTTCTTTTTTGTTACATTTATAGATATCATCACAGTAACAGCTTATTATGCGATATTCTTTTGCACATGCAGTACACAAGAGTATATGACAAAGCCACATCAAGGTAATGTGAGCTGTCATTCAGCATGTCTTTATTAAATGAGAAAGCTTATATCAGAAGACAAAAGTCTCTCTACATCTTTACATTCATAAGTTCAAGTAGAAATTGTTTATATGTTTATTGATTCACTTTCTCTAGGCTAAGTGTAGTTTACAATCCATTGTGTTTTGTTTTGTAGCTGCCATTTCTTGTTATTTATAGATACTGATTTAAATAGCACTTATGATCTGGGGCTAAAGAAAAGTGTAATATATATCCATTCTTTAAACAATGATGAGAATTCTAAGAATTGGACAATATAAATGGTATTTTCTTTCTTTCTTTCTCCTTCAATAAATGACATTGATGGAAATAGTAATGTGCTGTGATGCCTATTGCAAAAGATCAAAGAGAGCATCTTCATTTTAACTGCTTTTCTTTTCTTTTACTATTTTTAACAGGCTGGAAATTAATTCCTTGAAGAGTATCTTAAATATCTCTTTTTGTAGCAACGCAATGGTTCTTTTTGTATTTGTTTCTTTGGTACTAAACAAACGTTCGCTTACTCTCCGTCTTGTTCTTCTCTTTTTCATTCTTTTCCCCGAATATAAATAAATAAATCAAATGCATAAACCACTTTAAACTAGTACCATAAAGAATAAAGTAAAAGTGCTTCGAGCTATTAAATCGAGACGCCGAGTCTCCTTAAATGATCTTATTAAGGGTAGTACACTCTTTCTTTTCTGTTATTCTTTTATTAAATTTCTTAGATACTCTTATCATAAACTCAGTAAATATGTATCTGCTGCTATTCTTTGAGAATATTTAGCTTGATTATATGTGAATATATTCTTATTCATCCTAATAATAAGTATGTTCAAGACATAGATAGACAAATGCTATTCTTTTTCTCTCTTTATTCTACTGCAGAGGTATTGCACTTATACATAAACAGAATTGCCAATAGACTTCATGTGAAGAAGGTATAGATTTAGGCTAGTATTGTATAATATGAATAGTCCTACTAAGATAGACAACATGTGGCTAAATCTGTTGAGTATACACTTGAACACTCTAGTGAGTAAAGAGAGAGCTGCATTTCAACTAAAACAACGGGCTTTCTATCAAATATAAATAAGTTAGTAAAATAATCCAACCATTAATCACTGACTGATATTTATGTCTCATGTTAACAGAGAGGGCAGGTATTGCCTGAATAAGATTGTACTTTGCTTTGAAGAATCCTCAAATCTTTGTATTTCTTCCAGAAATCAAAAGAGCCTTAACTACATCTGTTACACAATTGTCCCCTACACAATTACCCTTATTACACTGTAATAGGTCAATGATTAAAGCAATAACATCAATTGAACCAATGTTAGTCGAATGAATTGTAACAAGAATATTGTTGAACATGTTGGCGGTAACCAATAAGATGAACATAGCAAACTAAAGGCTCATATTTGTTAATTAAGAAACAGCCTAAGATTTGAACCAAACAGGCTGTTTTTCTCGTTAGTTTATCTTCACTTATAGTCTCTCCTTGGAATTCATTTGATTTATGCTTCTGCATTTAATACATTTCTTATGTTTAGTTCCAATCGTTTATATCTAATTCAGAGACAGTAATAAAAAGAAAAAGAAAAAAAGAAAAAGGTGTATATAGAACACTTAACTATGATATACAAGAAAGCAGAGAAGCAAAAATGGTCTATTTAGCACAGGTGGGTTTGACATTGAGCAAAGACAAAGAATAGGTTTGAGACTATCCTCAACTGACCATCCCAAGTCCCGGATTTGACTCCCAGCTAAAGAAAAGCATAAGACAAGGATGATTCACGCCAGAAAATAGTAACTAAATTCACTAAATACTAACTAGCCTATAATAAAACACCGTTTTTTATGTACAAATACTCGTTTCTTTATTGATTGAATGTTGGAATTCTATATCTATAGAATTAATGAAGTTATAGTCAAAATAAAGTATGAAATGAAGATAAAGAAGGCTGATCGGAATTTGATGTAGTTTGATATGAGTCCTTTAAGACTTTTTTGGTGTTCCTTGAAAGACATTGACCATCAAATCATGGACTGTACTTAGAAACTTGTCTTCTTCTTTTTTACTCAAGAATATATTGGCACGTAACGAGTCAAGCAATTTGTTTAGTCGAGTTTGACTGCCAAAAGGACGAAGCATGTCCATTTTACTATTTCACGTGTAAGTAGAAATTATGGTCACAGAGGTTTGCTTACTGCTCATAGTCCTTGAATTCATCCACAAGCTCCTTAAAAAGCATATACACTTCCGATGAAACTTGTTCACTTTGACGAACACTACGGCGGCAGGCAAATGGTAGGCCTGGAGAATATATCAGTCCATGTTTCTTCACCCTTTCTCATCAACCCATATAGGTATGTCTATGATTTCGAATATACTTACGAAAAGATCTGGATCTGTTCCAGCAATTGCTAATATGAAGATACTGGATCTGAGAATGATCACTGGTATTCTCAGCATCGTATGGATTTACAATCACACCAATGAATGGCTCATCCCCCGTTTTTTCATTTCTAAACAATGTCTATTTTTTTTAAAAAAAAAAAAGAACATGTTATTATTGTTTAGAATACAGGGAAAAATAAACTATTTACCTGATATGATGTTTGATTTTCAATATCACGAATACTTGGATGAGGATCAAAGGTTGGATGTGAATGATACCAGCCAACCACTGTATAGCCTTTTTCTGCAAACACTTCTCTTGCTTTCATCTCTGAAGCTGGGTCCATTTCACACTAATAAACATAGAGGCATAAGGAGTTAATCATTACAGGCCAATACCTGTATACCGGTACTTGTACTCTGGCACGGAAAAACAGATTCAACTTTGAGAACTTTTGTTCCACCATTATCAACAAAATTACCACCAAGAAGTCCAATAATCTCTGTATGAGCCAAGTGCGAATGAAAGTCCATAACAAGCTAACATACTATTATTAATATACAATTAAATATTATACACATCTTCTTACCAAAGCGTTGCTAATGATTTCAACAGTGAATGGGGCCGAGTCATTGTCAGTGTAGTATTCGACAGGAATAAGTCTAAAAGGATCATAGCCACGTCCAAAATCATCCCCACTGTAATATTGTTGTGTTTGTTTTACAATGCGTTTAGGTCGAGGTGTGTTCTCTACATAAAGTATTAATAAAACACTGATAATGAGCACTCTACTTCCAAAAAAAGACTCCTTATTTACCTGTGTGTACTTCTGTACCATGTTCAATCACTCGACCTTCTAACTCTCTGGGATCCACCCTAGATACAAACTATTTGTTAGATTTTCATGGGAGAAGATATGCTATAAGTGTATCCTACCATTCTCCAACATAATTGCGAACTTTACGTTTGCGAGGTCTAATAAAATAAGTTTCCTTCTCTTCAAACACACACACACACACACTCTCTCTCTCTCTCTTTCTCTCTCTTACGCCTAGACCTACCCATCATAACCAACTACTAAATCAGCTGTATCCAAGAAACCGTCTTCATCTTCATATGTTTCGTATGCAATACGTTTTGGTGGACGAGGTGCATTGGTAACACAGTTAATATTAATAGCACCCACACTTTCCAGGTAGGAATGAACTCTGCCAATAGCATTAACATCTCCACAATCTCGAAGGTCTCTACGAGCACTCGTCTTGGTAAGATAGCGTGGCTGACACTGTCTCCAGCAGTAAAGCATATGATTACGAATTTTGAGGTAGCGATCGGATGTCTTTGACTGTTTGTTATTGAACCATTCAGGATTGCTCGCTTTTTCTTCTTCAGAAACATTGTTTTTGTCAAAATTCTAATCAGTGATGTGTATAAATTAGACATATAGAATATAGAGACCATCCCTCTGTTGGTTCACTTGCCATGTAAATACTCTCATCTGTACATGTCTTTATCTCTGGCACGGTCACTATTGCTGGAGTGGCAAGTAAGTCAAGAGAAGATGTCTGAACCGTCTCTGTTGCTACAGGTGCTTTTGGTTGATCTTTTTCTAAGAGTTTCTCTGTCATTTGCTTTTCTTCTTTGTGAAGCACAGGCTTCTCAGTTACAGCTGTCGGTGTCTCTTGAGGTAAAGGTGTCTCTTTGAACATGGATACTGTTTCTTCTATTTTACTGTTTTTATTTTCATTCTTCTGGAGAGGATCTACAGCAAAAGATGTAGATATTTCGTCTTCATCTATAGACATGGCGCGTAAAGAGTCTTGTTGATCAACGGGTGTATCATTAGGAACTATTTCTTCTTCTATTATGGGCAGTGTTGGCTCATTCATAACAATATCGTGGGTCTCATCTTCTACCAGAATATCTTCGTCTATCTCTGCCTTTGTTTCTATCTCTGCCTCTGCTGCTGCCTCTGTTTCTGCCTCTTTCTCTGTCATTAGAGTATCCATCTTGGATATATCTGTATCATCTGCCTCGCTACCATGGACATCTTCCTGTTCTTTGACTGCTACTGTCGATGGCTTTTTCAACTAGTATTATGTGTATCAGCAAAGAGAGTATAGATGAATAGATATGTAAAAATACCTTTTCAGATAACACCCAATGTCTAGCATGGTTTTTGCATTGTAGAGGATTCCTTGTCTTCATATGCTCCGATATCTTCTTCCAGTTCCCGTATCCATATTTTTCCTTTATGACTAGTTTAGCAGAGTATGGTGTATATCATCTTTTCTAGAACAACATACTAAAGCCTTATGCAATAAATTATCTTCTTCAGTTGTCCACCGTGTCTTGTGGGATGGGAGTGCAGCAGATGAAAGTGATGCTAATACATATGAGCATATGGTGTAGTAAATTATCTCATCAGAATATTACAAATAGCTTGTACTTACTCTCGCCTTTTTTGGTTGACTTTTTTAGTTGAGAAAAGGATCCTCCAGAATCACTCTCATCTGTTGGATAAATGTCTATGTCTGGTTTATTACTCTTTCTCTTTTTTTTGCTCTTAGAGGAAGCTGCCTTTTTCTTGTGATTTTCATTATTCCGTGAAGCACTTATAGTAGATATGGAATGAGATCCATAGTAAAACTCTTCTTCAGCAAGCATTTGTTCAATAAGAGCTCTTGACTCTGCATCGACGTCTTGTAACTGATACTGATTAAAATATAACATTTTACTGCTTTAAAACTAGAATAGAAGTATATAAAGTAGCATTTTTTCTTACTGTGGATTCATTCCATGAGTTTTCATTGACTTCTTTCTCGGGCCGTTTTTTAGCAGGGGCATTATCACTATCATGGATAAACGCGTCGATTTAGCGACTGAAGGTTATTGAAGAAAGGTTACTCAAGACGCCAGGACGACAGATTACGGTTGATAATTTATAATCACCTCTGGTGATGTATTTTGGACTGAGGTTTCAAGATCGAGATCAACGTCAACGTCAAGATCAACGTCAATTTCTTGGTTGTCTTCCATGAGGTAAAGTACGAAATGCGTCAACTAGCACAAGTGATGAAAGCCAATAATATGTGACTGTTTATGAGACTTGCTCATACTTAAGAAATGTGTTCTGCCAAAGCTATTATTACAAATGTGGAAGTATCTGACCCCTGACACACTGATGTGCTAGGGCTCCTTACTTTGCTTTTGGAAGAGATTGCTTTTGTCATTTTAATATAGCCCAATGTATCAATAGAAGTAGTATATAAGCTAGATAGATGTTAGATACAAAATGGCTTTGCGAAGTATATTTCTTATATTACAAACACACCTTTTGTTTCTGATTTTTTGAACACTATTATTTACACACTAATTAATTAATTAATTAATTAAACAATAATACCTCAATAAATAGACATTTTATTCTTTTAAATTTATTCAAAGTTATATAAAGTGTTAGTGAGCTCTAAAAAGAGGAGGAAAGAAAAAAGGGCTATTGTTTATGCACGACAGACTGTAGTAGATGTTATCATCCGAGATTGTTATTTCAAAGACAAAATAAGCAAATAACAGTCTCTCGAGTCTCTAATACATTTCTTATTGACTAAAACGTTTATTATCAATTCAAATAATTAAGTTCATAATATAAGTAGCCCAATCAGTATATATACAGTCACACAACATTGGAAAGGGTACGATTTTCATTTTTTGAAATCCTGAAAAAAAACATGCTTTACGGATAAAAAGGCTGAGACCTTAAAACACATACTAATGACCTCAAATTCAACACAAAGTTAGTTTAACATATTGTCTATAGTAATATATATATATATATTAAAAATTATTTAATACCTTGTTGGGCTACCTTTGGCATCAATAACTGCCTGGCAGTGGTCCTTCATTGAGTCAACTAAACGTTCGGCAAGATCAACGTGGATATTTCCCCAAGCTTCTTCTAAAGCTGTCTTGAGCTCATCGATATTTTTGATACCGGCCCTCTTGTTATCAATAAGCTTATCAAGACAGCCCCAGAGATGTTCAATAAGTTCCAAATTTATGTAGTTATAGGAGGCAAATAGTTTGCCTTTTAGAATGGCCTCAGGTCGTCTGAAATCTCTCTCGTTTAGTTTTCTTTTTGGTGCACCATAACGAAGCTTTGGTACAGGATTACCAGTAGACTTGCTAATGCCAATGACCTTTGAAATGGCACCCATGGAGTAATTTTTTTAAAAGCCAGTAAACACCCCATTACTCTCTTTTCTTCAAGCTTATTATAAACTCTAGAGTTTCTAGTTGAGGATTCTGTGTTTGATATTTGAGATTGCTTAATGGAATGTGATTCTGTGGTAAAAAGAAGAAGAATCATGTTTAAAAATGTATAAATTAGGGGGTCGTACCCTTTCTAATGTTGTGTGACTGTATAAAGTGTTTGCATTATTTTAAACGAATTCTTAAGCTTGGATAATACAGTGTCCAGTGGAAAACATATAAAAGTTTTTATTTTTCGATATGATTCTTGTATGGGGAAATACTTATTAATTGTCATAGAAACACACATTAAACACATATTAGAGACTTGCGAATTGAATGAAGTATAAAGAAGGTCAGCAGGATAATATATACAAATTTATTGGGTGGAAACCATTAGTATTTGGTGTTTCCACCCTTGACTTCCATCACAGCTCTACATCTTCAATGCATGCTGGCAACGAGGTTGTTGGTAACCTCTTTGGGGATATTGTTCCATTCTTGGACCAGGAGAGCCTTCAGATCCTGGAGGGTGCTTGCTGGGGTCATCCTCTTCCGAAATGCTCTGTCCAACTCTTCCCAAAGATGCTCAATTGGGTTCAGGTCAGGGCTTTGAGAGGGCCACCCCTCCATAGTGACTATGCCCCTCTCATCCTTCCATTTCCTAGTCTCCTTACTAGTATGGCAACTGGCATTGTCCTCTTGAAGAATATAGCCTACCACTAGATTCAGTGCCAAAAGACGAGCCAGCCCAGGGCAATAGGCTGTTTCTAAAATACTAGTGTATTTGGCACTATTGATGGATCCCTCCACCACAGCAAGTCTACCAACACCTTCACCAGGAAAGGAACCCCACACCATCACCCCACCACAACCAAACTTCGTTTTCGGCTTCACATTCTTTGGGAGCAGTCCCTTCTTCTTCCTACGCACCACCCTGTTGCGGTGGTTGTTGCTCATTAGCTGAAGCTTGGACTCATTGGACCAGATGACCGCCTTCCAGTTTTCTTCTTTCCAGAGGAGGTGGACCTTGGCCCAACAAAGCCGTTTCTCGTTTTGTTTCACAATCAAGGACAGAGTGTGATATAGATAAAAAGATATAAACCCTAACTGATTGCAATAGCTGATAATGGTATTTCTACATACATCCACCTGAACCTTCAACATTTCTAATTTCAGCTGATTGTATGAGGCAAATGGATTCTTTCTAATAACCTTTTCCAGGTATCTGAGGTCCCTCTCACTTGCTTTTTTTTATGTTTTCCATGTATCTTCAAACTTAATAGTGACCTATGTTCTCTGATACTTCTGATAATATTTTGAACTGTGGGCTTTTTCATCCTAACTACATTTATGATGACAGTCTGTTTTAATCCAGCCTTCAACAGGTAATAGATGCCCCATAACTTTTTATCTTCTGCTTTGTTATATTCTTCACGAGTGTGAGTTTCTGGATGTCTATTTGATATATAGTGTTGGATTAATAATATTAGGAAAGAAAGAGAGTTTTATGCAAAAACAAAAAGTTTTTTATTTTTAAAATTTAGGCAAGTATTAAATTTAACTGGGTGTGTCTGTAATTGAACTACTTGGCTGTGTTCTATATTTTCTGTTTTCGATAATACAGTAACATGTCAGAATTTTAGGTATACCTTACACTCCGATATACTTCTGTAATAGAAAATACATCTTTATCACAAAAACATACAATAAACATATAATGTGACCAAAAGAAGGAGCTAAAAAAATAATATCATGATATAATAATGAATATATTTTAATATATCTTTTTCATTAACAAAAATAGTATTTAAAAAACACTGTCATTTGCTTTTATTATAAATTAGCCTTTATCATTTCTTTTGAGTTTTGATCACATATCTCTCTCATGTCTCTTAATGCATATGTCAGATTTTTCATTAAATCTGCAGTGGAGCTACTCTTGGAGGTGAACTTGCTTTCAATTCCAAACTTCACCATATGATCACCTGGAAAATAGATAAGGGAGTAACCGTCTGGATTCACAGCTCCAAGACCCGACCCCATAAGACGAACACCGGCATGTAAGCTAGAAGCAACCATCAGCCACTCTCTTGAATGAAGATAAGGGTCATTAAAAATTGGGCGCAGTGACATCATTTCCATTTTTCCATCTTTATATAGCATTTCATGATCAAGATTAAGTTTATGTAAAGCAAACAAATGTCGATCACATCCATATCCATCGTTTGCCCTTATTGAGTATTCTTCGTGAGCATTTGCAGCTTTGACAAGAAGACTATACTTGGTAGAACTCTAATAGTTTAAATAATATTAGATTCATCCAAGAGATACATAATTAAATAACAGACTTACTTCTATATTTTTATCCTGCATTGCCTCTACAAATCGTTTGCTGTCTGATGTGAAAGATCGAATGGTCTCTGTTCTTCCATGAAGATATTTCCTTGTGGAAGCTGACTCATAGACTGCTGTCTGTTTATCATGGGAACGATAATAAGCAATTTGAATTGCCATTTGATAGAATGCATCAGGTAGTACTCTAGCATTATTCTTTACCCAAGAGCTACCAAAGTCATCAAAGATCAAGACACCAACATCAGAGTTTGTTGCTATAACGTCTGCTGCTATTTGTGCCTCTTCTAGTGCCTTCTCTATTATGGCATCTATCTTCCATTTCAGGTGGTATACATTGGAAGGAGTGACTTTTACTACTTGAGGGTTAAAAGGACCTGGACAGGGCTCTTTCATCATATGGTCAAGAAGATAACTGACAGTTAATGCATCCAGAATAGAGTGTTCTTCAGAAAGAGAACACCTTCCATTGTTCTCTATCACTAAATTGCTATACTTGTCATACCAGCGGTTGTGTCCATTTCCAATTCCTTGATGGCCACACATTGTTGTTTTTGCTTGAAGTGATAGATCATTTCCCTGAGTGTGGTCATCAAGAGACACAGTAAATAGACTTTGTTCAATAATATCAGTGGATTCACGGTTACTAGGGTCCAAAGCAAGCAAATGGTTACGTGCTACAGCCCACGAGTCACGATTCCAACTTGTAAAGAGAGAGATGGGTGCTTCTGGTGTTTTCAAATGCTGGACATAACCAACAATATCCAATAGTTCTTTCTCAATAGCATCCACTGTCTTGAGTACTTGTCCATCACATGTATCTAATCTGAAGACTTGGTCGCGTACCAAGACTGTGATATGACTGTACTTTGAAGGATCATGTTGAAGAACAGAATCACAGTAAGGCATTGGAATACGGGTGACACCAAATATGCGGCGGTACTGATGCATACACTGTGCTTTGTTATTTCTCAGCATTTCAATAGGAAGTGTTCCTCTGTATATACTGTCAGAGGGCTTCTAAATTTGGGATTACCTTTGAATAATATTATTGAAATCTACACCACGTAAAATAAGGTGGGCAGCTCTTCTGATTTGGTAGTGTGTAAATTCTCCGGATTTGACTGCATACAAAGGAGTTTCCAAAAGAACCTTTGGGTGGGTGATGTCGTCTTTTCCAAGTGTGTAACAGTTACTATTAACCATCAAACACACTCTCCACTCGAGATAAACTATCGAGTAAGTATTAGACACATAGATACTGTAAAATACTTACCTTTTTTAAGCCAGAAGGTCTCCTCTAGCCAGTTGTAAGTCGAGTTCTTTTCAATGTCCAATAGTCGCTGCTGGAGAGAGTGGGCCAGTGCACTGGATTCAAACTCACGAACTATCTTTTCTGTTTCTTTGAATTTATCAGGACTCAATAAAGGGACAAGACTCTGTAAGTAGAGAGAACATGTTTCTTTGAGAGAAGGTACAGGAAGTTTTGGAAGAGTTTTTTGAAAATCAAAAGTGTGAGGCATAAGTGAGAGAAAAGAAAAGAAAAAAACGTTTTTTTATAAGATTGTTGAACTCTAATGATTTCCAGATTAGAGACAGATATTTTATTATACATTAATAATAAATGGCTCCATAGGGACAAATGCTTCTCATGAGTATCATATTGAACTTATATGATAGTTATGCATGATTATTTTTAGTCTGACATCCTGCATAATTCTCAATCAGATCTTATCAAGCTATTAGTCTTATGATTATTTTCGTTAGTCATATATTAAATATTACATAATAGTCTCTATTATTATTATTATTATTATTAAAAACAATGAATCGATGCCATAAATTTACTATCTGTCTTTACCATAATGTACTAATATATCAAAAGCATATCTTATTTAGTATAAATTCCTTTCTTGTTGAATAACTAAAAGTTCTAAATCTATGTACAGTCCCAAGTAATAAGTGGCTAAACAAAAGATAATTTTCTATTTTTATTCTTCAAAAATAAAATAGAGGTCTTTTCTTTTCTTTTATAACTTATTCAAAAAAATAACACCAAGCAATGAAGTTCAGTCAACTCTTAGACAAGAACACAAATATAGTCCTATCAAAAGAAGAGAGCATGACATGTTTATTAGAGGTCAAATCATAGGACAATGGAAAAGACATGCTACTTATCAAGAGATTGCTGACAATCTTGACATCCCAAAAAGCACAGTGGACAGGATCGTTCTATTGTATAAAAACAAAGGCACAGTTCAACTCAAAATGCATATAGAAAAACCTGAAAAGGTTTCATCTACTTCAAAACTGGCTATCATTTTGTCTATTCATAGAAACACTATGCAAACAATTGTATATCATTTGAAAAATACTAATGATGCAGGTGTGAATGTTTGCCGTAGTACATTTATAAAATATATGAATAAACTCGGGGGTTTTTCATATCCGCCATTGGGTAAACCTAGTATGACACTTAATCACAAGCATAACCAATACAAAACAGCTTGAACAATGCTTGCGTACTGAATGGGAGAAGAACCCAAATGAATTCCTGGAAAATTTAGTGGATAGCATGCCAAGAAGGTACTTCGCTGTAATGAAGAATAAAGACTTTGTTACAAATTACTGAACAATATATTTATAATAAAAAAATGTATATGATCAGTTAAAGAACAACTATTCCAAATCTTATGTTATTCCATGAACCTTTTATTATGAACATCTTTGACTGATAGATATACCTTTATTTTTTGTTGTCACATTACTTGGGAGTGTATATTGTTTGTATACATCCACACAACATTAGTTAGTATACGACCCCATAATTTATACAATTTTAAACATGATTCATCTTCTTCTTTTCACCACAGAATCACATTCCATTAAGCAATCTCAAATATCAAACACAGAATCCTCAACTAGAAACTCTAGAGTTTATAATAAGCTTGAAGAAAAGAGAGTAATGGGGTGTTTACTGGCTTTTAAAAAAATTACTCCATGGGTGCCATTTCAAAGGTCATTGGCATTAGCAAGTCTACTGGTAATCCTGTACCAAAGCTTCGTTATGGTGCACCAAAAAGAAAACTAAACGAGAGAGATTTCAGACGACCTGAGGCCATTCTAAAAGGCAAACTATTTGCCTCCTATAACTACATAAATTTGGAACTTATTGAACATCTCTGGGGCTGTCTTGATAAGCTTATTGATAACAAGAGGGCCGGTATCAAAAATATCGATGAGCTCAAGACAGCTTTAGAAGAAGCTTGGGGAAATATCCACGTTGATCTTGCCGAACGTTTAGTTGACTCAATGAAGGACCACTGCCAGGCAGTTATTGATGCCAAAGGTAGCCCAACAAGGTATTAAATAATTTTTAATATATATATATATATTACTATAGACAATATGTTAAACTAACTTTGTGTTGAATTTGAGGTCATTAGTATGTGTTTTAAGGTCTCAGCCTTTTTATCCGTAAAGCATGTTTTTTTTCAGGATTTCAAAAAATGAAAATCGTACCCTTTCCAATGTTGTGTGACTGTATATCTTAATTGTTCAAAAGTCCTCATAGGGTGGCTAATATGCCCAATGCACGAATAGCAAATCACGCCCAAAAAAAAAATACTTTGAACTGTATTGTATTCACAATAGCCTGTCCTCTGCAAGGAAATGTTTCAAGCAAATATCCCAGTCCAGGCTATATATCCACAATACATTCATGATAGACTGGATTATCTATGGGGACATACTGAAAGAGTTAGCTTGTAGTCTCTAGGTCGTCCATTAGTGTAGAGACACTAGGTACAACGGTGTCCACCATCTGAAAATAAACGCATTGTTTACAGGTCTTAATTAGTAGTAAACTACTTAAGAAGAAATGCTACTTCCAACTTTTTTTTCTTTTTCAAATCTACATACTGTGATGCACATATGTGACAGTGACAGATCTTTGATCTTTGTATAGACATTTCAGGGAAGAATAAAATATGCCATACTTTAGTGTGTTTTATTTTTCTGTTCACTAAATCGATCACATATGGTGTCAACAGGCAGAGGTATACTAGCAGAAAAAATCATAAAAAATTATTTTGAACTTTATGAATATCTTTCAGAGTCTATATTGCCTTTCATTTTTACCCTTAAACTAACACACATAATATCATTAACAAAGTTAAGCTAATTGATAAAGATTAATTACTTTCGGGAAATAGCACATGCTCAATCTCATTAGTATAAACTTACTTTAATGTCATATAAGTTTAAACTGTAACTCATCAGAGACATGAGCAGTAATCTTCCATCTTCTGATCTAATAAAGATATTACTAAACCTGTACTGTCGTGTTAATAAATACTACACAGACAACTCAGGCTTCTCAGGCCTAAAATTATTGTACACCATTTTCTTTATAGAAAATTAGTTTTCTTGATATACACCTTTTTCGGAAAGTATTCGCACAACCTCAGAAAAAAATCGCACACTTTTTTTTTTCACTTTTCGCACACTTTATATTTTACTTTTTGCACACTTTCATAAAAAAAAATTGCACAAAGTGTGCGAAATTTATTAAAGGGTATGTCTACTTAAACGTGTTTCAAATTTCAAAGAGTAATAACAAAATCTCTTAAGATCACTGATAAGAACATTGCTACAGCTTCAGTGATCCTCATGTTTAACATCTCATTTTCTAAGAGCTCTTCTCTTTTAAGCTTACTCTTCGCAATGGACCAAAATTGCTCAATGGGGTTAAGCTCAGGAGAGTAGGGTAGAAGGTATAGACATCCATAGCCACGACTTTCAATAAGTCTGCTAATACTTTCAGTTGTGTGGATAGGTGCATTATCCATTATTATATAATGTCCTTTAAATTCACTGTAAAGATCCAAAACATCCAAAATGCTTGCAATAAGGTTAAAGTAATGACCAGTGACTGTTTCAGTAGTTTTCTGCATTTTGGTTGCTCCGTTTGCTTTTCTTTTTCTTGGTGAAAAAGTATAAGGCACTCTTACTTTAACATTAATAATGCCATGAGGAGATGTAACTCCCGGAATTGTTGTTGTTTTTGCTCTTGTTGTGGGCTGAACAACCTCTGCTCTGGTTCCTTTCTTTGACCAAGCCATGGTTCTTTTCAGATTTATATGAAAAGCGGACTCATCAATAAACACACAGTTACTATTGTAATCCATGTCTGTTTGGTTCCATCTGATAACTCAGTCAAATATTTTCTCGATATTCTCAGGCGAGTTTCTTTCCTTTGAATAAAGGTGTGCTTTCTTAAATGACAAGGCACACTTTCCTGTCATAAATCTGTAAACCGTTATCTTGGCAACTTTCAAGTCTTTGAACTGTTCAGTGAGACTGTCCATTGCTTGATCTAACGTTGCAGAGGGGTAATCCAAAAAAAAAAGAATTTTCAGAAAGATGTTTCTTATGGTCTTCATTTAATAATGCTGGTCGGGCCATTTTTTGGGGTATCTACTGGCTCAACTTTGAGATCTCTATTCATATTTTTCATGATTTGTTCCTGATCTCTTTCAAGCCAGTCGTATGCGGTTCGACAAGCAATACCCAACTGCTTAGCTGCTTTACCTGCAGTCATATATAGTTCATAAATCATATGAAAAAAGTGACCTTTAACATCATCACTATGTTTCATGTAGTAAAATACAGGTAATGAAATAAAAGTTGTATCCTTTTTGGTGGTCTTGGGTTTTGGCTGAGGCTTCTCAGGTGGCTTTAAGTCCAAGTACTGTAGTCTACGATGTTTTGAAGAGAAAAAGATTCTTTATCTACATCCATCAATATGGGCTCATTTCCCGATTCATCGATAGTATTTCCCTGTCCATCTTCATAGTAGATTTGTAAGCTCATTGTTGAAAAAATTGTATTTTAAAAAGTGTGCAATTTTTTTATGAAAGTGTGCAAAAAGTAAAATATAAAGTGGGCGAAAATTGAAAAAAAAAAAAGTGTGCGATTTTTTCTGAGATTGTGCGAATACTTTCCGAAAAAGGTGTAACAAGTCTTGATTGCTAATCTCTAGCATAATATGGTTTTATTCTACACTATCCAACACACTGTATCCCTAGACACTACTCAAATATTTTATCTCTTCATTAATTCAGTTTCTTTCAGGGACTGGTGGGATTTTAACAGTGTCTCTATCATAGTATTGCTTTGATTTATGTTTTGTCTATAGTAGTGGGATTCATGCTAAGAGTCTGATCAATCTCGACATTGCCTTTGTTGTTTAAAGTGAGATGATGGGCAATGATAAAACGAGTATACATGTCATTCTATTTCTGTATCATCAAAGGGGCTATAAAAGATACATGAATGGTTGCAGATAAAGATATAAGGTAAAATAGTGTAATAGGTGACAATAGCAATTATAAACACAAGACAATCCATCCAAGCCTCAATGATTCTTTAATTTAAATTTTAAATGGTACACTTTCTAGTATATCTATTATAAAATTTGGAGTAGCAAAAAAAAAACATCAAGATATTCTAACTACTTCAGCTGAAAATAGTTCAACTCGATAGTTAATAAAAAGTACATGCTAGACATCCTACAAGTCCACTACGATTATTATTTTAACAGAGTACCACAAGATAGAAAAATAATACAGAAAGATTATTATCATATTCTTGGATGAGTCAATTCGATGTATAAATATATACTGGATCATATACAATATGCTACTGGCTTTGGGGGGAAAGAACCTTTTAGATTAAATAGAAACTTCCTTTTGTCCTACTTACAAATCCTCTGAGCAAGGTGATAATAAACTATTATAAAATGCAGCCAGATATGATAGACTAATCATACATACTTGTGATACAATATATGCTCTCTGGATTGGTAGAGATATATTCTTGTAAATTATGTTTAACTAAAAAAGAAATTTTAAGTGAATTAGCTTTTATTGTATGTCATAGTGGTAGACTTATAAAATGATCACATGTTTATACCATATTAGTTGATATATGATCTGGATCTACTACATTCTACGGGAGTTACTGCCTTGGTTGGTCTTATATATAATGTGAATAGAGAAAGTTTTTTTTTATCAATTGAAAATAATTATTCAACTATAGCAGACGATATCGCCCATGGCTATGGAAAAGCAACGTCTGAAAAGATTAAATCCAACTAACACAAAAAAAAACTATTTTTATACTGAAATGATACAAAGGTAGAAGCTATAGAATAACAGGCCGAGAAATCTGATCTCTTAGAAGATTGCTTTTATTATTTGACTTTTGTAGTAGTAAATAAAATCAACTAGCTTCATTCTCATTGGTAAATAATATTTATATAGCTTATATCAAGTATGAGATGAAACATAAAAAGTCAATGATTAAACTTATTAAAGTAAATGAAGACAATGTAATGTATTATTAGTTACTATCGAACTACATTATACATTGTAAGTTGTAGATTCAGTTCTCTTTCCTGAGTTTGCATAGTTACTATCTATTTATGCTTTCTTGAGCGTTTTTTTTATTGCCTGATCTCTTTGTTGAAGCAGTTGATGGGTTTTCATCTATATAGACGTGTGTTTAGATAAACTTGTCTACAAACCCTATTATAGAGAACGGACACACGCACACATACAAGTGTTTATCATGTCTCAGTTCAAAAATAAACAAACAAACATATAAATAAGATGTCATCATATATCTTTCTTTTGACGGTGGACTATTAATGTCAGAAAAGGAGTCTGTAGCAGTAAAAAATGAAGCACTGGCAATACACGAGGCAATAGCAAAGAGATGAGAGCTACCAGAATTCACAGTCAAGGAGATCCGAGATGCTATTCCTGCTCACTGTTTCCAACGTGATACTTTCCGCTCATTCACTTATGTCTTACATGACATACTCTTTGTTGGTCTGTTGGTTTATGCTGCCAGTCATATCGATGCCTTGCCAATTCCTGCTGTCTTCCGCTTTGGACTGTGGGTTGCTTACTGGTTTTCCCAGAGTGTAGTTAGTATGGGTCTATGGGTGATTGGTCATGAATGTGGACATCAGGCATTTAGTCCTTCAAAGGTAAATAGAATAGAATAAAAATAAAGAGTCCATGGGATAAACACAGACATATTTAGGCAATCAATGATGGTACTGGCAAGATTATCCACAGTCTTCTGTTGGTCCCTTATTTCTCATGGAAATTCACTCACTCAAAGCATCATAAAAGAACAGGCCATTTGACTGAGGACATGGTGGGTAAATAGAGAGTGTAATAACTGGTGAATCTAACGTAGTATAACCAGGTATTTGTACCAAAGACACGTAGCAGAATTGGACTCCCTCCACGCAATGAAGATACTCAATTGGAAGAATATCACTCTATATTTGAAGAAACCCCCATTGCATCTTTCTTTGGTGTCTTTAGCATGCTTACCTTTGGCTGGCTTATGCACCTTATGATAGATGCCAGTGGCCCACCTAGAAAGGAAAGCTGGGTATCTCATTTCAACCCTTCCTGCAGTCTGTTTGATGAACATCAATTCTGGGAAGTCATGGAGTCTACTGCATATCTTAGTATTATGGTTGCTGTTTTGGTGTATGCTGGACAAGTATTTGGTTCAATTGTTGTCATCAAATACTATGTTATTCCTTACTTGTTCGTCAATGGCTGGTTTGTTATGATCACTTATCTTCAACACACCAGCCCTCAACTGCCCCATTACAGTGATAAAGTATGGAACTTCCAGCGTGGTGCTGCTCTCACCATAGATCGCTCTTATGGATTTCTCTTGAACCACTTCCATCACCACATTTCTGATACACATGTTGCCCACCATTTCTTTTCCAACATGCCTCATTACCACGCACAAGAAGCCACACATCATATTAAGAAGGCTCTTGGAAAGCACTATTGCTATGACTCTACACCTATTCCTCAGGCATTATACAATACATGGAGATCATGTAAATTTGTTGAAGATGAAGGCGATGTTCGTTTCTTTAAGAATTAATGTGTGTGCAAACATGCTTTATTTTCATGTTTTTTTTTTCCATCTATACTAGATGTTTGTCCTTTATTATTTCAATAAAATACTTATCAAACTATAGTGTGTATCTGATAAAGAGATTGATCAACTATTATTGAATACTGATCTATACGTAGAATCAAGAAAATATAACAATAAATAAAATAAAAACTGTTGTCTTATCTTTCTTATCTTGTTCTCCTTTCTTATCAATGTCAATAGAAATACATATTCTTAGTGGACGCGTTAGGCTTTTGCTTTCAATAATAGTAATAAAGCTTATGTAAATATTTTATGTTATTCTAAGTTAGGAAGTAGATTTCCCTTTGCGTATTTTTGATTATGTAGAAAAATATTACCAATGTTGACCAAGAAATGGTTTTTAGTATTTTATTTAGACTAATGTGTCAAATGGAAATGATATGTACTATTTCCACAAACCATCCGTTCAATTTTTGAAAGAAAGAAAGAAAAAGCATTAAAAATCATTCTTCGTGAAAGATTTGATTTCTTTTTGTGAACAATGTTTACTTTTGTTTGTGAAGATGATGTATAACAAGCTATTATTTATTTACAAGAAAACTTTTAGAATTGTAAAATTAATATCCGAAAGAATTCTACCCATATCTTTGGAGACATTGTTATTATTATTATTTTATAATTTCATCGAGTCAATTGTGTTGAATAGAGATAATAAGTGACTAATTAATGATGATATGGAAGAAGAGGTTTTTTTTTTAAATAATAAATAATAAATAATAAATAAAAATCATACTGCCAAATCCATCTTTTGATTTTGATTCTTTAACTACTATAGTAATGTTACTTGTAGTACTCATAAAGACAATAATAATAGCAAGAGACTTCTTTGAGTAAATACTCATATTAAAAAACCAAAAGTTTTACTGAATGTCTATAGAGTGTATTTAATCACTCATTTTAGTTCATTATTTTATGTATTCAGCATTACTGATAAGTAAAAAGTATAATCTATTGCTGGTATGAAAATAAATACTGGTTGATGTTATCAACAATCTCACCACAAATATGTGCCTTAAGATTAGAATTCATAATGAAGGCCATGGACGGGATAATATCAACTACTCATCATCTCTACCTAATATAATTGCCTATGCCATCTTATTCTTTTCTTCATATATTCATATTTACATTTTGAATTCTATTCTATAGGCATTCAATATGTTTTTATCTTGTACTATTAACAAACAGGTACCCTGTGCAGAGAAAATCGGAGACTAAAGAAGTGTGTAAGCATTTATGTTAGAATTGTAAGCAGAATCGTAGAAATAGGATCGAATAAAATGATAGCATGACTTTATCAGCAGGTCACACACATAGAGATTTCCAAAAGACAGATCTAAGCACGCAAGAGAAACAATGTGAAAGGGCAGTCCATCATAAAGTGAGTAGTAAAAAATAATAGAGTATTTACTACTCTACTTTGTGTAGTACAGCAATAACTGTACAGGAAAATTACTTCTTTCTTTTGGTATGAACGTTCTTTTCAAAGGAAAGCAGCTGAAAGACTTACTTTGAAGCTCCAGACACATATTCGAAAGTCTGTAGTACACTTTTAAATACATCAAAGGGTTGGTCTTGCAGCCGTAATCTATAGATCCCTTTGAAGAATTGTAGTCCGTAGCATATAAATCAAACAAGTTGCGAATCATCTCTACACTGGATTCAGAAAAAAGAATCCCCAGATATATATCTTCTACTCTTCTTGATGAACATACTTCATGTCTATTGGATTGTATGAACACTATCGAAAGTAATGTTTTCTGTACTTCAACACCAGTTCTTTGTATACTCTTTCTTTTCATGTAGCCTTTTCTTTTCCCGGCTTGTAATTAGTTGAAAAAGATAAGACTTCTTCTTTAAAAAGAGTATCATTGATAAACTCTTCTAAAAGAAACCTAGGATCATCTTCCAGTTCATGAATTCATTAGCTAAAGACGTGAAATTTTCAATAGATACATAGAAGAGTGTTTATAATGAATAGCAGTGGGGGTTTTTTTATTACAAAGCTACTCAGTAGCCATTATTAGTCTTTGGCATCAATAACAGCCTGGCATCTCCGCCCTATAGTGGCAATGGGTGTCTATCACTTCCTTTGATATTTTACCCCATTATAGCACCACAGCAGCCTTCAACTTTTCCTTAGTAGTATATAGCCTCCTGTCCTTCCTAATGATCTTTTTGTGTTGGGCCCACAGATGCTCCATTGGATTGAGATCAGTATTGTAAGGGCCATTAAAGAGCCATTACTATACCACCAACTACTCTCTAATTGATGTGTTTTACTCGCATGGGGTCCAGCATTGTCTTTCTGTAGGCAGTAACTGACTAAAGAGTTTTAAAAAAAGAGATAGAGATAGAGATGCTCGAGCTCAAGGTAGTAGGCTCTTCCCAAGACATCAATGCACTTGTTGGAGTTTCTCCTACCCTTCACTACAATTCATCTACCAACACCCTCCCCACTAAAACAATACATAACATCACCCCACCAACTCCAAAACTCCTTGCTTCTATGATATTCTTTGGATGGTGCAGACATTATAAGAAGAATAAAAAAAGTATTATGAAAAAAGAAAAAAAGAAAAAGAAATAGTGTATGTTATTATTATTATTATTATTTTGGTATAACAATAGCCTGGAATTTGAAAGTTTCCGGTTACTTATTGAGGATCACTTTATAAAGAGCAGGTCACATGGAACTTCTTTGTGACTTGGTCCTTCTTTACTACCCCAGAAGGATCCATTATGCCGCTATCTTCCCTCTTCTCCTTTTCTTTTTTTTTCTTCCTCTTTATTACTATTAACTGATATTTTACCATGACACCACCCACTCATCCACCTAAGCAAACTCCACAGCCAGGGTTCAAGCGTATTGAACTTGTCATTACTCCGAGCAAAAGTCTCGGTCCGTTTCGACTAGGTATCTCACTAGAAATAGAGCTGTGAGTGGGGTTGGGCCTAGCGTGCTCATGCCATCTCCAAGGGTCATCTCTCTGGGACACACTCCAGTTACTACGGGATCGACCACAGTTCTTTCCTGTAGTTGAATTAAAGTACAGTCAAAGCGTAAGTGTCAATTCTTCCTCCATAGCACTGTTCCATAATACGAGGAGAGGGGCTATCTGACAAAGAGTTATATTAGGAACCCTTAAAACACGACTTTATCATTGCTCTGCCCTCCAATGGCATTCATCTTCGGTATGATGGTTCTTTGCAACGATTGAAATCCATAGAATGCTTTGATCCCTCCAAAGTGAAGCTTGTTTATCAGAGCAGTGATGTCAGGTATTCACTATCGACAGAGAAAAGATGGCTTACATATGTTATAGTTCAAGCAGAACAATACCAACCTTTCTGTTGATTTACAAGTCTTTTGGGTGAGTAGTATCTGAATATACTTAACAAGTGCATGAATAGCAGTGTGCTTTAGTAGTACTGCAATGCCTTATCCTCATCCTCATACCATTGATATATATCTTTTGGGGGGCAAACAGTCCAACTTATCCAGGTGAATTTGACACATCTCAGAGTGTATATATCCTCAAATATCCAGTAAGCACAACTCATCCACCCATCAACTGACTTGCACTATGCATAGGGTCTAGCCTTCACTTTTCCTATTCCATTGCGATTCCAGAGCCTCTATAAATCATCATCGGGTAAGTCAGCTACTTCACTATAAGAAATTACGGTTACTCATATCAGCAAGATCTTCCACTTGAATTCCCCGATGGCACAACCCCTATTGCATCGCGTGTTTATTTATACTCGGGCAGTACTCACTGGCAGCAGGCGACTGTACCGCCCCTATCCAAAGTGATTGCAGAGCACAATGCATCGAGTTCAACAAAGTATGGTAAACTAGGAAGAAGAGAAGTAGAGAGTGTGATTGCAAAGGTAAAAAGATATATACTATGAGTTGGGCTTATTTATAGGGTTCTCTTTCTCTTTCTCTTTCTCTTTCTCTCTTTCTCTCTCTCTCTGTATGTGTGTGTGTGTGTACGGTGGAACATAGCCTACCAAAGGAGCCGTATTGCATTTTCCTACCCATGTCTCTCCTAATGACACAACAGAGACATCTCGAACCCATTCAGGAACAACCTCCATTAACAGCGTCCATATTCTACTGCACCTGTCTACAGCACAGGACATTCTGGCTGATCTAGGAAAACCCTCTCGTCTCTTTTATAAGGAAGAAGACAAGATGAAGATCCATTCTACTGCCAATGATAGCACTATTATTGAGAGATCAAAGGAAACAAAGGGTGATGGGTCCAGGAGTAGTGGCAGTGGTAATCACTATTCCAGCAGTGGAAATGGGAATGGGCGGCTCTTGGCGATCAGTGAAGAGGAAGACAAGGGTAAGTAAGTAGAGAGTCGCTTATTATTATTTTTGGCTGAGCTTCTTTTGTACAGATCACTTTACCGTTCATCCTACAGACTATTTCTTCAACTATTTTCATTTGGGCATTGACATTCTTATGGATGGTGCCTTGCATGTATGCAAAAAGATCATTTTGCATGGCAATATCCCTGGTCATTATGATTTCCAAAGGTAGAGTCTACATCCAATAGAGCTTTGTTCTGATCAGTATCAAGATATAAGCGCTGTCCCTTCCAACTGGTATTCTCAAAGGAAGAAGGTAGGTGACTGTGTGGATGAGTGGGTGAGTGGCGAATGGCATGACTTAGGCCACTCTAGTCAAACAATCTCAAGGCACTGACAAACCCAACACACTTTTGGTGGATGTGGAATCAGACCTTGAAGACGGGGATCCTGTGCCTGCTCACACTGCCAATGCCGATATGAAGGTAGGTTAAGGGGAGGGCCCAGCCAGTAGTAAACAGTCTTGTTATCAGATCAATGTCATGCAGAAGCGTATTCCATGGAAGACGAGTGATAGTGTCGTTCCAAATACTTCTCAGGGGGCTTTACTGGAACAGAAAAAGCCTGTCATTCTTACACGTGGATCCAGCGAACAGAATCCATTTGGATCCACACATTTAACAGGCTATGATGAGGGCATTGTGATGGAAGTATCAAAGAATGGCTATGTCCCTACGATTGTTCTTTATTAAATCCTTCAAACCTCCTTCAGACCTCCTATAGACATTCTATAGATAGTCCTATAAGATAAGTCTGTAGATATTTTATATTTATATATGTAAAAGTCTCCAAACAAGTCCCAGACAGGAAGAGAAACAGTGCTTATGAATTCCTATGAATTTCAATCACTGCTCTTTTTCTCTTGTGACTAGCAACCCTTGTCCAGTGCTAGAGACAGAAGAAAGAAGCAAAACAGAGTTGTTGAATAGTTGATTCCTCTTGTTATTCCACATAGTTATCATAATTATTATCTTCATAACTATTATCATCATAACTTTTATTATTACTATTGTCATAACTTTTATTATTACCATAACTATAATTATAAATATACACTTTAGGACACATACCTAAAGACCTGGAGACATACCTGTAGATATATATGGAAAAATAGTTATATATATAGGCAGATAGATATTCATTGACTCATTCATTGACTCATTCATTGACGCCCTACCCACCTACGCCATTCTTCACTGACTGATTAACAGACGCACTGATTAACACACTCAACAATGAAGATATGGTCTGCCACTCCCACCAATGTCACTATCAGCACCGACCACAAGGAAGAGAAACCCACTGTAGTTGAACAAGACACCGAAGAAAGATATTTTGATCCTACAGAAATAACCGCCTCGCTGCCACTCTTACCTTTTGCCAATCAGGTAGGAGGACATGCTTCCTTCTTTCGATTCTCAAAGAGGACTATTTGTAAACCAGTGACAAAGAAAGAGCAAGAAGTCTATGAACACCTCGACGCCTACCACCCTCAGCTACTCCCGTTTACCTCACAGTATTTGGGAGTACTTAATGTCACCTACAGAGCCAATTATGATGCTTCAGATAATGGACATAAGCTTATTCTCCCAGAAGTCTTCTTTGACCAAAACGAACACCTTTTGAGTCGTTGGCGTACTTGCCAAGACAGAAAAAACACCTGCCATAGTGTTGTTTCTCCCATTTCTCCATTATCAGAAACAGAGGAAAGGAAAGAGGTCTCCTTTCCACCAGAAACACATCCTCTCACTAAGAATATGACACGAGCTAAACAATTCCAAGAGCAGGTCTTGCGAGAAGTGTTTACGCCCCAAGCACTGCGCAAACGCCTAAGGGATGTACATACTTGGAAAAGTACAGGTTATCTAGAAGAGACTGTTTCTAATAGCAATAGCAATAGCAGTGGTGGTGGTGGTGGTGGTGGTGGTGGTGGTGTTAGTGGTGTTGGTAACCAAACCCCACTACACCATGAACCGCCTCCTTTGGAATCTGCACCTCTATTATCCTACCCATATCCCGACAGCCTTGGTGCTGCTTATCCTAAAGAAACAGAAACTGTCCAAAGAGAAGTAGTATTTCTCGACCCTCTTCTGCCCTCTTCTCCCACAGATGATGTGTTTCCTATTGATAGGGTGACAGTCCAGCCACGAAAACCTTCTGTAATGCAGTCAACTGCCTCTGCACCTCAATCACCACGCATGCGAGAAATGAGATTACATAATCCAGTGATACGCCCTGCCCAAGACATGTCTCTCGGTGTACTCTCATCTCATACCAGTCTATTGGATCCACTGAGTAAGAATGATTCTGTGATTTCATTGCCTGGTCTGGCAGCTCACTCTATACCAGACACGGTGTCTCTGTCACCTCAGAGATCCCCACAAAGATCCCCACAGAAACCTCTTCCCAATCCACCTGCTAGCTGGAGAAAAATGCCCGAACCCACCAATCCATGGTCCCTACAAGTGTATCATCGTGACCTACAAAAGATCCGCCATCTCTCCCATCAAAATACCCGAGATGCCGTTAGACAGTTCATTCTTATTGAAGACCTTACAGACGGTCTCTTATTTCCTTGTGTCCTTGATCTCAAAATGGGAACACGCCAACACGGTGTCTATGCCACTCTCTCTAAGATGGAGAGTCAAACCAACAAATGCAATGCCTCCACGAGCAGAACCCTCGGTGTAAGAGTGTGCGGAATGCAGGTGAGTTCACCTTCATGGTTATGATCTCATGGTGTGTAGTATCTCACACTGTATGATGGGTACTGCCAAGGTCTATCGATCCGACAAGAAACAGTTTTACTTTGAAAACAAGTACTATGGACGTCAATTGAACCAAGACACCTTTCGAAATTCACTTTCTGCCTTTCTTAATAATGGAGAAGGATGTCAGACCCACCATATTCCCATCCTAGTACGCAAACTACGTCTATTGAAGCGTATTATCTATTCTCTTGATGGGTATCGGTTCTATGCTTCTTCGTTGCTTGTGATTTATGATGGGAGTAGAAAGAGCAAGCGAAAAATTGATATTCGTATCATTGACTTTGCCCACTGCTTGACTCCACAAGAGAAGCAACTTCATTGCAATGAGTTCAGCTATCCACCCTACACAGATGGACCTGATATGGGCTATCTTCTTGGCTTAAATACTCTGATAAGAACATTTAAACAGATTTATCGGGAACATAAGGGAGTGTCTAGTGAGTTGGAGAGTGAAGAAGAAGATGGCTTTTTTGATGGAGTGACTAGTCCTGTTATCCAAGAGGCAAGGACTTTTGTATAGAATGACATTTATTGCATAGGGTTTAGTGTGTGGCTGGGGTGTATCGGTGTGTGCTAAAGAAGTCCACCTAATGAAGTGTATTTAAAGTAGTGTAGTTTCTATTTCTATTTCTATTTTTTCTGTCTCTATCTCAATCCCCTTTCTGGCTATAGCTACACACATCTCTTTTTTTTGTTCTCTTTCTTTTTGTACAGCACGTTGGATTTCTCTCTCTCTATTTTTGTTTTGTTTCTATTTCTACATAAATCTCACCATGAAACAGTCCACGTTTATAAGCTATCATGTTTGATGTGGTATTTGTATTTAGGACAAGAAAAGTAGGGGAAAAAAGGATTATAGAAGTTCTTCTACTGTTTGCTCTTCTTCAGCTTCAACAGATTCTTCTTGTTTTTCAGCACAAGGCACTTCCTCCAAATCTATAAGGTTACTGGCGGATGGAACCTTTTCAACCTATAAAAGGTATTAATAACTGTCATCTTACTATGCCTTTCTTCTTCTTACCAGTTCAAGTTCAGGAAACAGGTTCTTGTATTCTGCAGGATCTGCCAGACTCTGAGCTGCTTTGGGTTTGTTTTTGCTCTCAAGAGTTGTCTTCCACAACTTGACAATTCTAGACATATGTTCAGGAGCATAGGATCTTGCCAACATGGCAGCCTCAGCAATACGGTCTGTTTGAATGAGTAAATCAATGGCTTCTTCCAGAGCACCCAATTCGAAAAGAGCATTAAAGGCAATATTGTTTTTTCCTTGTTGTACTGCAGATCCCCACCATTAAAGAAGAAGGAGAGAGAGAGAGAGAAAATAAAAAGGAACATTAGCAAAGAGTGTGATGGATGTTAATATTCTCTAGTTGAGAAATACTTACCAGCCTTGTCTGCTACATCACGAATACCAGTACGGTTACCACTGGCAGTATAAAAGAGTAGCAAGCCACTTAGATCTTTTGCCTTTTGAAGACATTCTTCTGCCAATGTAAACTTCCATGAGGACATGGCAACATCCCCCAAGGTTCTCCACTTTGACTCGCTGTCTACCTCACGAGCAATACGTGTGGCTGTATCCAGTTTGCCAAGTTGCAATGCCAAATCAAACTTCTGCTCTAAATCAGTGGATACTTCCAAGGCAAGCTCCTTAAGGTCCTGTGACTCAAGGAAGCGGGCAATACGACTACGCTGGTCTGCAGGAATAGAAGATAGCATACTGGCAGCCATCTCAAGATCACCACGAAGAACAGCTGTTTGGTATTGCACTACTGTAAGAGACAGAGCATAGCTAAAGACATTGACATCCTAAGAGAGAACATTTAGGAAAAACAAACAGATACGATGAAAGCCTGCTTACTCTATCTGCCAAGTACACTCTATTATCTCTTGGTGCATAGCCAAGCAAGTACATTTGTCTAACAAACAGTGTGAGTGTGTGTCTATCTATCTATCTATCTATAACCTACTTGTCAAAATGGCTAATGGTAAAGACCTCACCACCCACAAGGTAGTTCATGCGGTTGGCATTGTTTGTATAGATAAAGCAATCACCGGCCCATGTACCTGTCTTGACACTAAACAAGTCCACCAAAGAGAATAAGTTTCTTTCTGACTTGTAGTGTGTATTGGCTTACTTTTCTGCAATCTCTGTTACAAATTCAAAGGCCTCTTCCACACCCTCTTCTCCTACTTCTCCACCATTCTCAATGAATTGGAGATAGGCCTGGGCATTGTATCGCAAGACATAGAAGGACTCTTCACAAGCGATAGCAACAAGATCCCCAGCATCTGACCAGAAGACCTAGTTACTGTTAGACACTAGACATGCTCTCATGGCTTACATTTCTGGCTTCCACATCAATACGACGCACAACAGATCCAGTCTCCCAATCAAAGAAGTTCAAGAAAGAATTGGATCGGATACCAAGAAGAGCACCACCAAAAATACCCTCTACTGAGTAATTAGGCTTGGCGAGCACACCTGGGCGTTCCTTGAAATTCTTGAACACTTTGACTCTTGAAGTAGACTCTCGAACAGCATATCTATAGTATTCAGGAAAGAAAGAAGAAGAAAAGGGGGTCAGTCTTTGTGCTGTAGTGTTCTGTTTTGACCTACACATTGGAATCAGCACCCCATACAAAGTCCAGACCACTGCCAAAACTCTTGTTTCTCCAAGCAAGAGCAGTGTAGATGATGAATTCACCATCACCACACACCACAACAAAGCGTCCATTGGGTGAGTGCTGTAGGGTCTGAGGATACACTTCACAGCTACCAAGATCTTTTACAGGCAAAGCCAGACGCTCCCCTTCCTTGAATTGGTCATCTAAAACACTCCCTCTATTTCAATATACACATTCTCTTTTTCTCATTTACTTTGTCTTGTCCTTACCAGCACCTGTTTTCACATTGGCTGTCTGAATCTCGGAATGTTTGGCCCAAATAATCTTGCCAGAAGTGTCCATGGAAACAGCAGGCTCTTCTCTTCCAAGCTTGATAACAACAGATCCCTCGTCAAAACCAAAAGCAACATTATTGCCTCCCTTTTGATAGGACATGCACCAAGCACGCTCAAGACCATAGTTAAGTGTATTCTCAAGGCGGTAGGTATCAGAGTGCCATATGCGCACAGTACCATCCTCAGAACCAGAGACAATGATAGGGAGTTCTGGGTGGAAGGCAGCAAAGTTGACATTTTGGTTGTGTCCTTCCAATGTTTGGACACAGTTCTTGTTCTGATAATCCCATATCTTCACCAAACTAACCCAGTACATGCATTAATGGTGGCTGTCTTTTATTCCTTCCTTCTCATCCAAACAAAAACAAAAACAAAAACAAAAACAGGAGACTGTTACTTACTTATCATCGGCACAAGAAATTAAGTAAGGCTTATCACCTCCATGGTAGTAGTCGACATAATTTACACCCTTTTCATGCCCTTCCAAGGTAAAGTTGGGCACATTGGATCCCAAAGCCCACACTTTAATAACACCATCAAGGCCTGCTGATGCGAATGTGTTGGAGTCTTTGGGATTAAACGTCAAGTGCATGACAAAATGTGAATGGCCTTCAAACACCTAATTCACAGTCAATCTACCTTTCTCTCTCTCTCTCTCTTCTGTTTCTACAAGGCTTACCTGAACACATTTCCATCCCTTCTCCCAATCCCATAAACGAATGGTCATATCATCTGAACCAGAAAGAACAAGAGGTTGTGTAGGATGAACAGCAAGACATCGAATGTAATCGGGGTGTCCTTCAAAACTAGCTACTTTTTCATAAGTGTTGTAGTTGAACACTCTAAGTTGGGAATCATCAGATCCAGTAATGAACCAATTCTTGCGTGCAATGAACTTTGCCGCTCTGACTATGGGTGTATATTAGTGACGCTTTGTTTATCTTGTAGTAAAGAAAAGGACTTACCAGGTGTTTCTGTTGCTTCAAAGGATTTGACTAATGCCTAAGATATCCACAGACAATAAGCAACAGCACTCCTTGCTAGTGGGCTTCTTCTCTCTATCTTATATATCTCTATTTCTCTCTATCTCTATCTCTATCTCTTCCCAGGTGTATGTTTCTCCAGGCTACCTGTGTTTCATAGTTGTAAATGTAGACTTGGCCATTGTACAAACTAGCAAGCACCCATGGTTCTGTTGGATGAAGATCGACACTCTTGACGCGTTCAGAACGTGAAAGCAGTTTACGCTAAGCAAGGGAACTGGTGTGTAAGATGGAAGAAGGGGAAAAAAGGGTGAAGGGTTGTGAGGCCTACCTTGATATCTATTCGCATGCCCTAATATAAAACATAAAAGAAAAGAGAAATGAGTAGGATGTCTTTTTTCTTTCTTTCTTTCTTTCTTTCTTTTTCTGTCTCCATGTAACTACAGTCTATACAATGTCTCTGGCTACTAGTAGTATAGAGTGTGCTGTTGTGTTGTAGGGTGTGACATCATCAGATGTAGGTGGAGTGCATAGTTCGTTGTCTTTTTCTTTTCTTGGCTGGTATTCCTTGCTGGCTACAGAGAAAAGAACAGAGAAATTGGCTCACCATTGTCAAGTCTAACTGTGGTTAATGACCAAGTGTATGAGTAGTAAAAAGATGAAAGGCAAGAAACGACAGCGAGAGAGCCAACCAAGTAGCGGTGAGTCAAATGTAAAAAAAATAGAAGCGCGAAAAGGGCTTTCCACGTAGGTATTGACTCAGGGAGGAGTGTTTGGAGTGACTATTTTGGTTCTACCAGTCATATATGATTCCTTCCTACAAGGCCGTCCCTTTGTAAGTGCACTTGCAATGTATTGTTTTATTGTTGTTGTTGCTATAGTAAAAGTGAAAGTAGAAATAGTGAGTAGTATGCTTATACTTGTAAAGTAGCATTTACTCTTGGAAGGATCTATTGACTGTTGTGTTGTGTTTATTGTTTGTTCATCAAGGTCTATATAGAATAGCTATTCATAATTCAATAGGTGTAAATGTCATGGATTTTATTATCAGTTACTCTTCCTTTTTCTTTTTGGTTTTTATATCTATCTACTTGTAAAAATATACTGTCTTACGCGTATCACATATAAAGATACATATAAACTGTGAGTGATCGATGACTATTTAAAATTCAGCAGTGATATCTTAATGAAGAAGTATATCCTTAGGAGGGTCCTTGTTTTATTTTACACCGTTTTTGTTTCTTTAATCTTTCATATATTTAACCACTATTAATTATAGAATAAACTTGTAGAATAAACTTGTAGAATAAATTATAAAAATTAGACTATAGAATAGGACCATTCTTGCTCATGAGTCGCTTGTAGATATCATGTCTATTTCTGACACTACCCTATAGGCTGTGCATGAACATCAACCTAAACTGAACATCTTTGAGCTCATATAGAAAATGCATATATTTACATCTACATAAACACACTTCAACATGCATTTATTATTAAAAGATTAAAAGAGAATAAGTACTATTCAACATAGTAAAACCCTTCTAGCAGGTAGGTTCGGTGGTAGGTAAGAAACAGACAGTTCACTGTGTATCTTTGTATTACAAACTCTTGCATTGTGATTCATGTCCGTATTAAATTTTATACTGTGAACCAAGTTAATAATTGTGTATGCTTCAGATTTATTATTGATTTATTAAGAATAGACTTAGATATACTATGTTTAATGTTTTGTTTTATCTTCTTTATCCTCAACCTCCTCTCTGTTCTTTTTTAATAATAAACAATAAATGAAGAACATAAGAATCAGCCTCCAGAATTGCTTTATTATTGTTTACAATTTCACTAATAGACAGCAAGTCAATTTCTGATACTGTATGCATATTAGATATGGATAACTATAGTGGATAAAAGATCTTGAAGCTTTACCATGGAAGAATATTTATACAAAGTCCATTATTGATAAAGAATAAATTAATGAAGAGAGAAAAGAAAAGCTCAATATCTTTAATTATAGAAAATTATAGAAAAATAATAGGAATTAATATTTTGTATGGCCTCCTTTGGCATCAATGACTGTCTGGTATCTATCTGTCCTACTTTGAATTTATTATTGTGAAGGTTCAACACCAACTCACCCTCACTCCTCTGCAAATAGAGCCTTCAAACATTCTAAATTGTTAATAGATACCCTTCTTTCTTCAATTCGTCTTTCTATAGCCCACCAGACATGTTCAATTGGATTCAATTCAGGACATTGTGTGGGCCAGTACTCAAAGAACCTTACTTAATATATCTCTTTCCACCTTATAGCATAATCCTTAGTATAGAAGCTATCACATTTGTACAGTCAAGTCATTTCTCCTTTTGTTTCACAGTCAAGACCAGAGTGTGATATACACAAAAAGATTCGAACCCTAACTGATTGCAATAGCTGATAATGGTATTTCTACATATATCCACCTCAAACTTCAACATTTCTAATTTCAGTTGATTATATGAGGCAAATGGGTCCTTTCTAATAACACTTTCTAGGTGTCTTGAATATCTCTCATTCACTTTTGGGGTTTTCCATGACTCTCCAAATGCAATAGTGATATGTATTTTTTAATGTTTATAATACTATTTTGAATTGTAGACTTTTTCATCTCAACTACGTTTGCAATGACAGTCTATTCTAATCCAGCCTTCAACAGATAATAGATGCCCTATAGCTTTTTATTTTCTGCTTTGTTATATTCTCCACAAGTGTGAGTTTAATAATATTTATCAAAAATATTGTATTGGTTTAATAATATTTAGAAAGAAAAAGAGTTTTATGAAAAAAAAGAAAAAAAATAGCTACTTTTTATTATTAAATATTCGGCAAGTATTAAATTCAAGTGTGTGTAGCTGTGTTAACTCCAAAAAGAGATATGGATTTCTTGAAGAGATATCTATCTGAGTTATATACTTTGCATATTTTAAACCTTGAGGCAAACAACCATCAAAAAGAAAACAATTCTATTAGTCATAAAATGAATCTATCATGGTGTTCTGATAGCAGAGGCAAAGGGTGGGCTTGGTATAATAAAAGTATATTTTTCAAACTAATATATGTTTTTTTATGTCTACTTATATACTTCTCTATCGTCTACTTTTTTTTTCTATCTATTTAGGTTACTATTATTCAGGAGCATATGAAACTATTCTGGCTCTACTGTTTCAAATTATGTGCAATAATAACACAGTGGGTTCTCATGCTTTAGAGGTGAAGCAGTGCTACATTTCCAACAACACTATTAGGCAGCAGAGAACAGTATAGGGATACCAACTTACTATCTCATTCACAGTCCAAATCTTAACCTTATTCAACACTCCTGGAACCAAATAAGGAATAGAGCTTACAACAGGGAAAGTTTATACATTAGAAATAAAGTCTGAAGACTAATATTGCATTAGAGCAGAAGGCAATATCAAAATAGTATAGACAACTTCATGGAAAACATAGAGTGAAGATACTAGGCTGTCTATGTAAGAATATACACTATTTTCACAAGTTATTTATTCACTTTTGAAGGAAATTCCGTTCACCTCTAGAAAGTAAATAGATATTTTGTTAAAACAGTGTATCTTTGTAGGAATAGAGACTCCAGCATAAAAGTTCAATCCTGGAATAGCTGTAGATTCTATCTATAATCTTCATCTCTTTTACTGATTAATTAATATTAGCACATTACCTTGCTCATTTATGTTCAGCCTGTTTCTTGGTGTCCAAACCACCCCTTTTACTCATAATAATTGATCAACATCACCAAGTTCTACACTCTTTAGTGAACAATACATTATAGTTTTCTCTATTTAATCTCTTAATTAAAATGGATATAAAATTATGGCAAAAGATAAAGACAATGACTAATTCATAATATGTAGGGACTTCAAAGCTTGAATCTATTCCCTTTCTATTCATATGTGTACATTTTAATTAGGACAGCATTCATGGCCAAAATAAACATACTGTATTTAAAGGCAGTGGTAGATCTAAGAGGTGTGTAGAACTCGAGAGAGAGCCGCTACTAACACAAAGATCACACACAAAAGAAAGCGTGATGATGGGGACTATAGAGTGTTCACCAACAATAGTGACAGAAGACCAATAGTGTATATAACCTACAGTGTTATATGGACGGGAAAGGAGATTGTGATAGAAGAGAAAAAGGGTGAAAGAATAGGAAGCACTGTTCGTTTCGATATTTAGAGCTAGCTTAGCCTCTACAATACGATTCAAAAGATACCAAGGAAATTCTATTATTTATTAGAGAGGTCTATCCTACGATATATATTTATATATAATTTTTTATCATAAGAATGCGAGTTCTCTGTCTAATTATTTCGATTTAACTATCCAACGTCTCATTACATCCCGAGCCAACAGATAGTCCTTCCTGCCTATCTCTACAATATGGAATATTAAATAATTTATTCAGACGGCGAGAAAATATTTTTAGGTGTTGATTTTACTTTTTTGCGTGTTCAATTTTCATGTTTGTGTATTCCATGAAATGAAAAGGTATTCTACTGTCTTGCTGTTACTTTTCTAATATTATTCGATGGATAGTTGGCCATCGAGCCAATCATTTGTATAAATATTACTATGAATAATAATAAATAAATAAATAAATAAACATACTTTGATGGAAAAACCAATACATAGTAACCTTCTCTCTTTGGCTGTTCTGAACTATAACTGATAAATATGCATTTTTGAATAGTAGTCTTACGGTAACAATAGAAAGTATTACATCTATTAAATAGAAATGTGTCTAGTTTGAAGGTATGCATACTCAGTAAATGTTAATACATAGTCTAGTTTCCAGTTTTCTAACCTTCTAATTTTAAGTTGGAATATTGTATTATCTTTAAACGCGTAGTCTATTCAAACACATCTCATCTGTCTCTACCCACTTTCTATTCTTCAGTCATTTTTACTCAGTTATTTCTTAAGCACTAAAGAAATGCTTAAAATCTCTTATCTTCAACCACCCCTTCTTTTGTAGCCTAGCTTCTCCTACTTTGGTTCAAATACAGACTCAGTAGTCTTATGAGTGGTAGAGCTACACCAGAGATACACACACTATAAAATAGACACAAGACAACTCAACCCCTTCTTTACCCCCGACTGTGACTGTTGATACTGGAAGCAGAAGGACAGAATTACCACTAAGGACAGTTACAGGCTCAACGTACCCAAGTGTCATGGCCAACATTAAAATTGAAGTCCAAGAGCAGCCTCTCCCAGCTATTGTGGCTACTACAGAATGGTCAGACGCAGAAAACAACAGTGACTGTGCAGTAGCAATGTCAAAAGAGTGGGATGCCAATATGGAATTAGCTCTTCTCAATGCCATTGCGCGTTGTAAGCCTGTGGGTGGGTTTGCTGCAGAGAAATAAGAAAATAAACTATGAATTTTAAGGCATTCACAAGCACTTTCGTATTATGAGTGTCAGAAGACAGTTCAACCAGCATAGCCATGTGTCTTGTACTATTAAGCAGATATGGGACAGACTAAGCAACTATTATGGGATGGAGGCCTTGGATGAATTGGTAGGCCCTTTACTGATAACATGAGTCTATACTAGAGACAGAACCCATAAATACTGTCTACAGGCAGTAGCTATCAACAGTACCTTTAGATACTATCCACAAACTACTCACAACTTCTTTTTGCTTAGGAGGAAGAAGATGAAAAAGAACAAGGCGGAGAAAATAGGGTGGGAGACCAGCGCCATGAGTTTTCATTGCCGTTGGATGACTATGAGCAGCTTATATCAGAACACCGCCAAGATGATCAGAGCCATTATGAGGAGCCCTCTTCTCCCCCTTCCAAAAGAACAAGAACCAGCAAGAGAGAAGAATCTCCCACAACCTCTGTAGCAGAATCCATCACTTCTACTCCAGAGCCTGAAGATGGTAAATCCATTGCAGTGTTTCTACAACACATACTCACTTACTCACTCACTCACTGATCCTATTAATCTTATCAATCTTATTCATCTTATTCCATGGCTATGCACTCCCTTAGGTAAATCAAAACGATCTTCTCGAGGCACACGTAAATCAGATGCCACACCAGAGCCCATGCTCAGTAGATCACGCTCTGTTAGAAAAACAGCCCGCAGTACTAATAGAGGATCTACTCGCACTAAAAAGAAATAGGCTTTACTGGATACATTTTTAATAGAATATGTTCAACATTTGGGGATTTTGTTGACTATCCGACCGTGTAAAAGCCATTGAAATCGGTCATTGGTCGTTGTTTTATTTTATTTATTTTTGCTTGTCACTTGTAAACACCAGTAATGATATGGTTCTTTCTATAGTAAACACTCAAAAAGAACTCTTTTGCATCATAATAAACAATAGAATAGTCTGTTTATCTTTCATGGGCTAGTTTGGTAACTAGGGGATAAATCAATACCATGACCATACCATAAATCCAAGGTGGATCCAGTGCTATGTGGGTATTTATGCAGTGATTCCAATGCTACTGTATGTCCATTCATTTATCACGTATATATCTCCCCCTTGACTCCCTTGTTTCCCTTTCTCTATCTAAAAAAGAAAAAAGAAAAAAAAGAAAATAAGATCGTTAGATCTACATTAGTCTATAGCTACTAATCTATAGTGTAATCATCATTGTGAATGAACGGCAAATAAACATATTTTTCGAGATGTGTTTGAATGAGAGATGTGCTACAAAATCCCTTGTGGGGCACACACACACAACAGGTATCTTGCTTGTCCAAGCTTAAAATAAATAAATAAATAAATATGATGTTATTTTATTTTCTCCTCTTTTCTTCTTTCTTTTGACGGTGGACTATTAATATGTCAGAAAAGGAGTCTGTAGCAGTAAAAAATGAAGCCCTGGCAATAGACGAGGCAATAGCAAAGGGATGGGAGCTACCAGAATTCACAGTCAAGGAGATCCGAGATGCTATTCCTGCTCACTGTTTCCAACGTGATACTTTCCGCTCATTCACTTATGTCTTACATGACATACTCTTTGTTGGTCTGTTAGTTTATGCTGCCAGTCATATCGATGCCTTGCCGATTCCTGCTGTCTTCCGCTTTGGACTGTGGGTTGCTTACTGGATTTCTCAGGGCGTAGTCAGCACTGGTCTATGGGTGATTGGTCATGAATGTGGACATCAGGCATTTAGTCCTTCAAAGGTAAATAGAATAGAATAAAAATAAAGAGTCCATGGGATAAACACAGACATATTTAGGCAATCAATGATGGTACTGGCAAGATTATCCACAGTCTTCTGTTGGTCCCTTATTTCTCATGGAAATTTACTCACTCAAAGCATCATAAAAGAACAGGCCATTTGACTGAGGACATGGTAAGTAAATAGAGAGTGTAATAACTGGTGAATCTAACGTAGTATAACCAGGTATTTGTACCAAAAACACGTAGCAGAATTGGACTCCCTCCACGCAATGAGGATACTCAATTGGAAGGACCTCACTCTATATTTGAAGAAACTCCCATTGCATCTTTCTTTGGTGTCTTTAGCATGCTTACCTTTGGCTGGCTTATGTATCTTATGATAGATGCTACTGGTCCACCTGAAAAAAAAGGCTGGATCTCTCATTTCAACCCTTCCTGCAGTCTGTTTGATGAACATCAATTCTGGGAAGTCGTGGAGTCTACTGCATATCTTAGTATTATGGTTGCTGTTTTGGTGTATGCTGGACAAGTATTTGGTTCAATTGCTGTCATCAAATACTATGTTATTCCTTACTTGTTCGTCAATGGCTGGCTTGTTATGATCACTTATCTTCAACACACCAGCCCTCAACTGCCCCATTACAGTGATAAAGTATGGAACTTCCAGCGTGGTGCTGCTCTCACCATAGATCGCTCTTATGGATTTCTCTTGAACCACTTCCATCACCACATTTCTGATACACATGTTGCCCACCATTTCTTTTCCAACATGCCTCATTACCACGCACAAGAAGCCACACATCATATTAAGAAGGCTCTTGGAAAGCACTATTGCTATGACTCTACACCTATTCCTCAGGCATTATACAATACATGGAGATCATGTAAATTTGTTGAAGATGAAGGCGATGTTCGTTTCTTTAAGAATTAATGTGTGTGCAAACATGCTTTATTTTCATGTTTTTTTTCCATCTATACTAGATGTTTGTCCCTTATTATTTCAATAAAATACTTATCAAACTATAGTGTGTATCTGATAAAGAGATTGATCAACTATTATTGAATACTGATCTATACGTAGAATCAAGAAAATATAGCAATAAATAAAATAAAAACTGTTGTCTTATCTTTCTTATCTTGTTCTCCTTTCTTATCAATGTCAATAGAAATACATATTCTTAGTGGACACGTTAGGCTTTTGCTTTCAATAATAGTAATAAAGCTTGTGAATGTCACATGTTAAGGGGTATTCAGAATAATGGTTACTTAGAAACACACAGCTGTCAGCGTGAATACTCTGTACTATCACAAGTAAGACAAGAATTCATAATACTTCTTGAATAAGTACAGTTCAAAGTATTTCTTATTCTGATGGTGTCGATGATATTTACACATTGGGTTTGATAGCTATCCTATAATAGCCTTTTAAAAGTTTAAGAATAAACATAGAGGCACCTTAAATACAAGAGAAGATAATAATAACCGAAATATGGGAGTACATAAAACCTCGAAATGAGAAATGAGGAAAGAATAAGCAAAAATGATAGAATATAAAAGTAAATAAATGATTTAACCTAGGAATAACACAAAACACACCAAGCCAATATCAACAATGGTAGAACAAATGCTCAACAAATGAGTAGAATAATATAAATAGACTTTGTCTATCTGAAGAGAAGAACAGTGATAATTAACTGATGTTTATTAAAACACAATAAATTAGAGTATTTATCAGAATAGCAAAAAGCCACAGCAACCAAAATAATAAATAGACGGAAGTCCAAAAGAGTGAATAAAAGTGGTTTCACATCATAGCAACATAAAAGACATTTGTCGTCTTTGGCTTCAACCAAAGGAAATCCAGACAGTTCGAAGAGTAAACAAAGTCTAATCTTTATTGATCGTTCTTTCACATTTGTTAAATACTTCTCTAATTAATATTATTCACTATATAGCTAAAGATGTTTGGGATAAACACAGAAATAAATGGAATATCAAGTTGTAATATTTCTATGATTTGCTTATGTGTTGAAAAAGATCTTTTTGATTAAATAAACTATTTCAAACATGGTATACCTATTTTACACACCTAAAGATTTTTGGGATATAAAAGTAAATACACGGACAATAAAATAACATTATTACTTTAATTGGCTAATGTGTTTTAAAAAGGGTATTTTCGCTGTCTAAATGAACTATTTTAAACTCTGTCTGCCTATTCTAGCAATAGCTACACTATCTTCAGAAAGTATTGGTGCATCTTTGGAAGAAATATAGTGTAGAAATGTAGTATGGTTCAAAAGAGACTTACATGTATCTTAGTTTAGTGCAGCGATAACTACACCGGATTCTTTTTTTTTTGATGTTTTGGTGGGTCAGATACTAACTAGCCGTTTGTCTGATTGTTGTTGATTAATAAAGATCAATAGCTTCATTTTACGAAATGGGAGTAAACCATTGGCATTCCGGTTTTCCACAGCAGGAGTATCTTCATTTGAATAATTTGTTATGCAATACTGGGGTGACTGGCTCTTTCCTCGAGGTATCTTGCAAACCTTTCACAATTGACTTTTGAAGATGTATGTCCTGTCAGGAATAACTCAGCTTCTATTTAATACCAGTGATTGAGGTCTTCACTGCTATAATCTTTAGAGTAGGTTCCATGAAGAAAATAAAATAAAGACGAGTTGACCTATTCTTTTTATACTATTTCTGTTTTATAATTGGTTTTCACATATCATTGATTCAATCCGTGATTTGAAAACTGTTGTGTTAAAGTATAAAACTTGTATATCTATCAATGGAAACTGTGAATTCCACCGGTTTTCTATGCACATATACAGTCCCATACAATAAGTGAGTGGACATAATTCTTTTTATTTTATTTTGAAAAATAAACGTATATCTATCAGTCAAAGATGTTCATAATAAAAAGTTCATGGAATAATACAATATTTGAAATAGTTGTTATTTAACTGACTGTCTACATTATTGTTATAAAGACATTGTTCAGTGCTTTGTAAAAGAGTCTATTTTTAATCACTCTAGTCCTTTTACCATTGCCCATAGCTGTCAAACAGGATTTGTCAGACCAAACAACCTTGTTTTTACATCATTCATATTTCTCAAATGATATGCAATTATTTGTATAGTATTTCTGCGAATAGACAAGACGATAGCCAGTTTTGAAGTAGATGACACTTTTTTAGGTCTTCCTGTATGTATTTTGAGTTGAATTATGCCTTTGTTTTTATATAATAGGACACTCTTGCCCACTGTGCTCTTTGGGATGTCAAGATCGTCAGAAATCTCTTGATAAGTAACATGTCTTTTCCATTATCCTATGATTTGAATTTTAATAAACATGTCATGCTCTCTTCTTTTGATGAGACTATCTTTATGTTCATGGCTAAGAGTTAGCTGATTTCCATTGCTTGAAGTCATTGTTTGAATAAGTTGTAAAAGAAAAATAAAAAATTGATTTGCTGTCTACTCATTTATTACATGGGACTGTATACCTTACCAAAATGTGAGTATTTTTGATTCTTTGGTCTTGTTATTATCTTGTTATTTTTCACACTGCATATACAACTTAACAATCAAGTACTCATCAAGATGAGCATAACTGAACAAGGTAATGTACTATGATTAACAAAGAAAAACAATAGAAAGAAGTTGTAGACACTACCAAAGACTATTCTAGTGATAAAAAGATAAGCAGTGTCATCATCTAGGCTCGAGTTTATTCTAATGTACAAGACACTCAATGTATTATTATTAGGCAAGTAAAGACTCCTTTCAAGTCAGTCCCAAGTAGTCTTCTACAAGGTCAATAATGTCTAGGGTATACTCCTGAGCATAGTTATCTATCTCCCAAGGACAAAGTACAAGGCCTTTAGGGTATAGATTCTATTGCTATGAGGGAATGCACTTAGGCAGTAGCTATAGTCATAATATAGTATTATCTATACTATTATAATAAACAATTTTATTCATAATGTCGTCTTTGATCTTAGGTATAAAAGAGAATCCGGACAGTTAAACGTGTAGTAGAACTCTGTTCTTTATTCATTCAATTCAATACTTCTTTTATACTATTTTCTAAGTGCTAATTCTGCCAACTATAACATAATCATTGCATCTTAAAGACGAGCTATCTTTTAGTCTGCTTGATTTCTTCTGTTCATCTTTCTTCCTTTAATTGGCTTCTTCACTAGATATGCCACTATCCATAAAAGGAAAGTGACATCACGACAATAAACAATATAATTTGATATTGTGGCATTCCATAAAAGGGAATGATTTATTGTGACGTAACAGGAAGAAGATATCACCGCTTTAAATTTAGTAAATCTTTGGGTGTGTAGAGAAAATATATGTACGTATGAGAGTAAGGGGGGAGTTTACGAGTTTCTGGTAATATAAGCTTAAATAAAGTAATAGGAATAGATAGTAATAGTTCATTAGGAGAGATTTTCATACTGTGGGATATCAATATAGAATGGTTCAGATTGAACTACTGTTTCTTTTTCCTTGGAGCTAAAAACAAGAAGTTCAAGAATATATCTCTTGTAACCATAGACCTCGGGGGAAAGAGAAACTTCTATAGACCCACTGTTGATATCAAAGCTATGGGCAAGTATTGATGCTGAAAATTTATGTAGTAATTAGTGTTTTCCTCTTCTTCTTTTTATTTGCTTACTGAATCCATCACCAAGAGAGCGCGGATATTGATAAAGAAATAAAAGAGTACTGAATATAGATATATGAATAAATGCTGGTGGAGGTGTTTTCTTATTACTTACGATACACCATCAGGAACTCTAGTATCATAATATAGTTGCCTATATAATCATCAAAATAATAATTAGATATAAGCTGAGTGAGTGTTAAATGTCTACCATTCAATAGTATGTGTGCTTGCACCTCTCCATTTGGTATCAGCTGTGGGATTAATACTAGAAAAAATTAGTGACTAGTAAAAGAACAAATGTAAATATAAGTAAATGTCTTACAATTCAATATCCCATCTATTAGCAGCAGAGGCAAGGGAAATCAGTGCAAGGATAGATATCAGAACCGATTTAATCATAGTACTTTGGAAGATTAGCAGCTAAATAACAAACTTAATAATAAACTTAATAATAAAATAAAACTAACCTGTAAACTACCTTTTTATATTAATGCCTGCATGCACGGTACGAGGCCATGGTTACATCAACTATCCTATCCTATCTTGATTGGAGATCTCTTTCTTTTTTAGGATCTATTCCTGTTGTTAAATAGTTTCTGCTTTAAGCACTCTTGCTTCTATTGACTTTTTTATATACTTACATTTCTTAGTTATCTCTTTACTTTGTATTCTTAAGAGCAGCAATACAAACTTACATAAAAGTGACAAATGATCAATTCCTATCAGTAAAGCTACAGATTTTTACTCTAAAAAAACAAATTGTGTTTCTTTAGACCAATGAGAATTTGATATGTAAAAGGGCGGAAAAATATCTAGACGAGTTGTAATTCCTTCTAGACAGAGTAAGAGTTGTTTGTAGATAGTTTACCTTTAAAAAAATACTTTTCTTAAAGAAAATCTTATACATCATAGCGATAGGATTCAATTTGACTTAATTATTTTCTTTTCTGATTAAGACCAACCGTCTACTCTGCTTTCCCAGATAGCAAAAATAATAATTAATATCATATTCTTAGAGACATTCATGTCACATTGCCAAGGTGTATTACACGTTTTAAAAAACCAGGACACTGCTGCTGCATGTTCCAGACAAATCTCCTATGAGTCATTTCTGTATTAGTTGCATATTTTTGATGTCTTGTACTCAATAGCAACTGTAGTCATGTCACCTTTAGTCTCCCCTATCTTCAAGGCCCGCCAAAAGATACCCGTAACAACACGCTTGTTGCCTTTAAATTTTACCAAATATCTATCTAACATTCCTAAGCCAAAAACCACCAGAGGCACCTTTGATTTGCCTTGTTCTAATTCTTTGGGCTTCCACTTTAGATCTCTACAAAAGTCAGTTATGTGTTTAGATAGGCATTCTGGTGGTTCAAATCAAAATCAATTTCTTACTCTTTGTTGGCTGTCTCTTCCTTTGGACACCCTCTCTTTCCTTGTGTACTTCTTCATGTTTCCTTGTTTGTCATATTTAGTTCCATAATTCACCAGCACATTAACCACTTCCTTTGGTACTCATTGTCGACCTTGATACAAATTGAAATGGTCTTTGGTTGTCTTAAAACCATAAAGCCTGAACAGCTTAGTCATGCGAATAAGAATGTATTCAATATGGACATTATAGAAATCAAAGGAAAATGTTTTAGCAAAAAGAATATAGGTTTTTGATTTCTTTTATACTCTCTTTGACCTTCAGCCTTTTTAACCTTTTAGAATATTGACTTGGCCCCATTAAGTGATAGTATTCCTTTGTGTTGCATTTTATCATCTTATGGCTCAAATGCTCTATTTTATATTTTTTTAGGAGATTTAAACGTCGCAAGTGTCATTTTGGAATGGACAGGATTTCTTAATGACTGACACATCTAATCAACCACTGCTTTATTATCTTGATTAATTTGCAAGGGCAACGACATAAGATTTTTTTTAAAATAGACATGTATACCAACTAGATGGATAACGGCCTGCAGATGATTGATGCCTTAATGAATCTTAGGGTGTCCAAGAAGTCATATTGTCGTTAATAGCTTTTTGTGTTCAAAGGTATTTGGTCAGTTAACCTGTCATTAATTCTGTTCTTTTATTCAACTCTATCATTCTTTTATACTTATATTCTGCTCACTAGTAATATACCTGTGATAAAATAAGAGTATTGGTGATATAATGTCTCACTTGAATGCCTAAAGTACATAGTAACCTTCTCTCTTTGGCTGTTCTGAACTATAACTGATAAGTATGCATTTTTGAAGAGTAGTCTTACGGTAACAATAGAAAGTATTACATCTATTAAATAGAAATGTGTCTAGTTTAAAGGTATGCATACTCAGTAAATGTTAATACATAGTCTAGTTTCCAGTTCTCTAACCTTCTACAGAAAAATTCCAATCGTCTAATTTTAGGTTAAACTCCTGAATTATCCGAAAGAGAATAGACTCTTGCCGAATAACTTTATTTATTCTAACAAAATTATCTTGAAAAGTCCATAATATTAACACGACTATGTATCTACGTATCCATCATTTATATTTTCTCTTAATATTGTGTCACCCAATTGACTCTGATCCATCTATCATGTCTATTCTTTTATTATAAATATAAGGCTTCCCAATAGCTTATTGATCGTATGTATACCTTGAATTCCACTGATTGTGTCAGGCGTAGTGACACAGATGTTACAATGAGTGACTCCAGCCATGAAAAAGATCCACATCTGGTGAGACAACTAGTTGTTACTGAATTACAGTAAAAATTGCTTCAGGTGGACAGACATTTCTTTTATAGACCCATAGATAACAGTTTACATTATCATTGCCATATACTTAGATACTTGATTACTTTATTATATAAATGCTAGATTCAATCACTTAACTATGCAGAGATTGAGTCATTTACTAGACACACAACTGCCCTGCTGATAGCTATCCAATATCAATACTTTAAGATCACATATTCTGTCGATACTCTTTGTGTACAACACTATCCAGCCGGATAGTGTCATCAAAGACAAATCAGTTGAGTTTTTGATATCGGTACACAAGCTTCTATCTGACGTAGCATTCCATAGCACCTTCTAGTTGGGTGACACTATTAGCATTTGCATGGTCTTCTGTTACAAAAGGTTTTTCGTATTGCTTCTCATACAACCACTGTTTCCTCTAATTTGAATTCCTAGGGAATGCTTGCTTTCTGATTCACATATTGCAGATGAACTTATATCTGATCAATTAAATGAGAGTAATAGGAGCCTCTACAAAATTAAGTTGATGAATTTTCAGAAGATGTCACAGGAAAAGTAGTGAAAATACAATCCTAAGCGCACAATCAATGAGTAAGAGGTTCAGAATTACCATAAGAGATCCATGGTAAGCTGAATAGTCTTTCTCCATATAACACAACCTAATTTCCAGAAATTCACATATAAGAAAATCTCTTAGTGTATATGTATTGTGATTCAAACAAAAATAGAACATATATATACATGTATCAGACTATCAGTTTATTCAATAAAAATATTTATACCAATTAAAATAAGTTGTTGATATATAAAAACACTCTATGGTTGTGATATGCTCAGATCATCGCAACTATTTATGGAAGAGTAATAGGTAGTCATCAAGACAATACCTTCAGTACAAGTGAACTACTGCTTCTAATGATAAAGTAAATGAAACAAACAATACAATAATCTAATAGTCTGACTTGTTATCTATATCTACATACTATGCTTTGTTATAACTATATTCTTAAGAATTCTAAAGATAAAGACCTTAAAACATTAATTAATTAATTAATAAATATATTTTACTGGGAAACTCTATATAGTTTTTATATCTAAGTTTATGTATATTCCTTAAATAGAAAAACACCAGTGATTTAAAATAGTTCCATCGCTTGTTTGTCATTTTATTTTCGGCAGAATTCACTGCAAAAAAAAAGCCAAGAGTTTTAAATGTTTTTGTATTCTTTTTTTTATAGGTTTTTTTTTAAATGTAAAGGCGATTATTATGCAGTCACTTTAAGTAGATAAAGAATATCCACAAAACTAATATATTAATGAGCTTGCATTGGAGAATATAAAATGTACCGAGCTATAAAGCATTGTTCATAGCTGTCATATGAGTTCAATATGATACCGATGATAAGCTCACCTTTCTCCATAGAGCCATGTATTATCAATTTATTATCATTCATGCCTTTGTAACTAAACAATATTTCCAACTTAAATTCAACAATCTTGTTAAAAATAAAAGAATAAAAGCAAGCATGTTTTATCTATTCTTCCTTATTTACTTACTCTTCTACTTATGCCTCATACCTTTCATTTTCAAAAAACTCTTCCGAAACTTCCTGTACCTTCTCTCAAAGAAACATGCTCTCTCTACTTACAGAGTCTTGTCCCTTTATTGAGTCCTGATAAATTCAAAGAAACAGAAAAGATAGTTTGTGAGTTTGAATCCAGTGCACTGGCCCACTCTCTCCAGCAGCGATTATTGGACATTGAAAAGAACTCGACTTACAACTGGCTAGAGGAGACCTTTTGGCTTAAAAAAGGTAAGTGTTTTACAATATCTATGTGTCTAATACTTACTCGATAGCTTATCTCGAGGGGAGAGCGTGTTTGATGGTTAATAGTAACTGTTACACACTTGGAAAAGACGACATCACCCACCCAAAGGTTCTTTTGGAAACTCCTTTGAATGCAGTCAAATCCGGAGAATTTACACACTACCAAATTAGAAGAGCTGCCCACCTTATTCTACGTGGTGTAGATTTCAATAATATTATTCAAAGGTAATCCCAAATTTAGAAACCCTCTGACAGTATCTACAGAGGAACACTTCCTATTGAAATGCTGAGGGGTAATCAGGTACAGTGTATGCATCAATACCGCCGTGTATTTGGTGTCACCCGTATTCCAATGCCTCACTGTGATTCTATTCTTCAACATGATCCTTCAAAGTACAGTCATATTACTGTCTTGGTACGCGACCAAGTCTTCAGATTAGATACATGTGATGGACAAGTACTCAAGACAGTGGATGCTATTGAGAAAGAACTATTGGATATTGTTGGTTATGTCCAGCATTTGAAAACACCAGAAGCACCCATCTCTCTCTTGACAAGTTGGCATCGTGATTCGTGGGCTGTAGCACGTAACCATTTGCTTGCTTTGGACCCTAGTAACCGTGAATCCACTGATATTATTGAACAAAGTCTATTTACTGTGTCTCTTGATGACCACACTCAGGGAGATGATCCATCACTTCAAGCAAAAACAATAATGTGTGGCCACCAAGGAATTGGAAATGGACACAACCGCTGGTATGACAAGTGTAGCAATTTAGTGATAGAGAACAACGGAAAGTGTTCTGCCTCTGGAGAACACTCTCCTCTAGATGGATTTATTGGAAGCTATTTTCTTGATCATTTGATAAAAGAGCCCTGTCCAGGTCCTTTTAACCCTCAAGTAGTAAAAAGCACTCCCTCCAATGTACACCACCTGAAATGGAAGATAGATGCCACAATAGAGAAGGCACTAGAAGAGGCACAAATAGCAGCAGACGTTGTGGCAACAAACTCTGATGTTGGTGTCTTGATCTTTGATGACTTTGGTAGCTCTTGGGTAAAGAATAATGCTAGAGTACTACCTGATGCATTCTATCAAATGGCAATTCAACTTGCTTATTATCGTTTCCATGATAAACAGACAGCAGTCTATGAGTCAGCTTCCACAAGGAAATATCTTCATGGAAGAACAGAGACCATTCGATCTTTTACATCAGACAGCAAACGATTTGTAGAGGCAATGCAGGATAAAAATATAGAAGTAAGTCTGTTATTTAATTTTGTATTTCTTGGATGAATCTCTAATATTATTTAAATTATTAGAATTCTACCAAGTATAGTCTTCTTGTCAAAGCCGCTAATACTCACGAGGAATACTCAATAAGGGCAAGCAATGGGCATGGATGTGATCGACATTTACTAGCTTTGTATACACTTAACTCTGATCATAAAATGATGTCTGAAGATGGTCAAATGAAAGAAGTACAACTACATTCTATTTTCAAAGACCCTTCCTTTAGTCAATCACAGCAATGGTTATTGACTACATCCAGCTTGCATGCTGGTGTTCGTCTTATGGGGTCAGGTTTTGGAGCCGTACATCCAGATGGATATGCTATCAACTACATGCCAGACAGCCATGTGGTAAAGTTTGGAATTGAAAGCAAGTTCACCTCCAAGAGTAGCTCCACTGCAGACTTAATGAAGAATATGACAAATGCGTTAAGAGACATGAGAGAGATATGTGATCAAAGTTCAAAAGAAATGGTAAAGGCTAAATTATAATAAAAGCAGATGATAGCGTTCTTATATTTTTAATGTTATTTTTGTTACTGTCAAACAAAATACAATAAAAAATGTATTAAAGTAAGCAGTAAAAAGTAACCGCCTTTTTTCAAATGCATATCTCCTATTTTTTATATTATACTTTTCTTAATAGGGTTATAACTTTATGAATTCATTAGCTAAAAACGTGAAATTTTCAATAGATACATAGAAGAGTGTTTATAATGAATAGCAGCGGGGGTTTTTTTTATTACAAAGCTACTCAGTAGCCATTATTAGTCTTTGGCATCAATAACAGCCTGGCATCTCCGCCCTATAGTGGCAATGGGTGTCTGTCACTTCCTTTGATATTTTGCTCCATTATAGCACCACAGCAGCCTTCAACTATTCCTTAGTAGTATATAGCGTCCTGTCCTTCCTAATGATCTTTTTGTGTTGGGCCCACAGATGCTCCATTGGATTGAGATCAGTATTGTAAGGGCCATTAAAGAGCCATTACTATACCACCAACTACTCTCTAATTGATGTGTTTTACTCGCATGGGGTCCAGCATTGTCTTTCTGTAGGCAGTAACTGACTAAAGAGTTAAAAAAAGAGATAGAGATAGAGATGCTCGAGCTCAAGGTAGTAGACTCTTCCCAAGGCATCAATGTACTTGTTGGAGTTTCTCCTACCCTTCACTACAATTCATCTACCAACACCCTCCCCACTAAAACAATACATAACATCACCCCACCACCTCCAAACTTCCTTGCTTTTAGGATATTCTTGGGCGCAAGGGCCTTGATGTACTGTCAGATGACTTTTACCCTCCTGTCATAGCTCATAAGCTCGACCCTGGACTCATTGAACCAGACTATCTGCTGCCATTGCTCGTATGTCCAGTTGATGTGTTCTTGGGTCCACTAGAATCAAGACTCTATATACTTCTTGGATAGAAGAGGCTTAATCAATGGACTGAATGAATGAAAGCTCATTTCGTCAGGGTATCTCTAGTGTTGGTATTGATACCTTTATGGTCATGCTTGCCATGATGGCTTCCTTGGTCTGATAGGAATCACTAACTATTGTTCTACTTAACCATCGGAGGGCCATGTCATCCAGCTTTTTCGTCAGCTACTCTTGGGTACAAATACCATCGAGTTTGTCTCTTTTAAATGCTTCACAGTGTAGCCTACAGTGAAAGTAGGCACGTTGAACATACGAGATGCCTCAACCTGAATAGATTTTTTTTTTAAAAAAAAAAAGAGAGAATTTAACAGTTGGCAAACCGTAAAAGTCATCCGCGAGTAGGATTTAAATCCTTTTAGATTTACAAAGCTCACAGATACCAGAAAAAGAGGGCAGATATACTGCCAATACTGTTTACAAAGAGTCAGTTTATTTTTCAGTCCATACATTTCTTCTAATACTTAGTCTAAAATAAAATATCAACACTTTATCACACTGTTTCTATAAACTGTAAAACACACAACTATGATAATCATTGGTTTGATTTATGAGCGCAAAGTGCTTTCTAGTTGTATTTATATTAACAGATAATAAATATTTATAAATTAATTTAATAAATTAATTTAATAAATAAATGTGCTGATTTAAAGCTACAATGCATACAACAAACTATTATGTAGGTTAACAATCGCAATGCACTCTCTAAATAGTAACGTCTCTTAAAGAAGATGAGATAGTTGGTGTAAATGAGATAATAAAAACACACATCACCTATGGCCACAGTAATTATTGGCAAATACTCTAGAGAGAGTATTACAGCAGCACTCCAAAGCATGAGTTTATAGATAAATTATATGGCCACCTAGTAAGAGTACTACACATGACATTGTTGACAGTACATTTAGTAACATTTACATTGAAGCAGTGACAAAGTGATTTTACAGGGATTATTCTATCAATAGCTCACAAAAATAAAAGAGAATCCATCCACAAGCCAAAAAAGTGTTTTTTCTTTCCTATTGATGCTCTTTTCAATTTCTACTTTTACCCAGCAGCCTCGACTCTTTTTTGTCTCTGTTCCAGAGGACAATAGCAAGGAAGTATGCATCTTTAGAAAGAACAGTGATGAGGAGTCTCTCTTAGATGACTGGAGCAGTGAAAAATAGTCATCTATAGTTGAAGACCAAGTATAGGCCTCTCAATCTGACTTGTTTATCAAAATTTCTGTGGGCATCACTTTTTTTAGAAGACTTTCTACTTGTTATAAGCCCATACTGCTGTGAATTATACCAAAGAATAGAGTATCTCTGTCCATGAGCCAAATAGGAGTTCTTGTAAACGCATTGAAGACTTGTTTCTATGTCATTTTTAGTCAAAAGGTATAGTAATAAGAATATATACTATTGGTTTTTTTTATTGGTAAAACTATCCATTATAGCCACAGGAGTATCTGTTACTATGTTTTACATGAATCCAATATTATGTTAAGATATTATACACTTTATTCCTCTCACCATTGCTCTGGTAATACCGTCACCAATATTTATGATACATCTAACAAGTGGTTCTGAATATAATCATGTTCTCTTATGACGCAGAGATTGTTGGCAACTAGTATTAAAAGACATGAAAAAAATAGTATACACTTTTTCTTTTGTTCCCAAAAGACAATTACTTACTATTAGCTACATTGTGAATAGGCATAGACGCCACCAGAAACCTATTACAAGAGCATGAATTTACTATTTCCCATCATCTGAATGCCACTAACACACACACACACACTATTTAATTTTCAGTTACCAGACAAGACGAGTGTGTTTGAGTAAATTTCTCTAGCCACTCTATGGGGTATCAGATAAATAGTATACAGACCTATATTAGCTTCTATTATACTTACTCCATTTTAATAGATACTCTATAGCGCCCACTGTATCAAAACAGAGTGTATAGCACAAAGTAAGCTTACTGCTTTTATTGATTCACTTATAGCTAACAGCCTCTTCTATTGGGAAATTGGTGTCGAGATACCAAGTTACACGAGTGCATTTCAACAGTGATCTCTTGCTTCCACACTCTACACAGAAATAATTACTAGAAAATAGTCACTTTGCAACTTTAACATATTACAACCACAAAGTGAACACTCATTAAACATCACTTGGGTAGAATATTAAATTACTAAAATGCTGATATATCCTATGAATACATATAATTAGTGTTAGTCCTAGTAATAAATATCATCTTGCACTGTTTTTCAACACAACATCTACATAGCAATAAGTTCATTAAATTTGTTTATAGTAGTGTTTATTATCAGAAATAAAGGTTTGCTATTTTAAGATTTCAGACTTTGAAGTGTTTACATTGATTAGTGTTTAGTGTAGTAGGCATTGTTTGATTATTTAGGCTGCTGGTAAAAAAATATTCATAGAACTACTAATGAAGATCCTAATTGTGATTTGATAAAGATTTGATGGTCAATTAAAGACTAAAGAATGCGAGAAAAAAGAGTGGTGAGAATTAATATTGCCCAAGACAGTAGTATTTCTTACTTTCCCTCTCTCTATTTACATTAAGAATGTCAGTGTCATAGGCTTTCAATTTTCAATTTTCAATTTGATCTTGATATCTATGAGTAGTGTATTCACAATGAGTGTCCGTTGTGTATCTTTCTGCTTTATAACTTTACTTACCTTATTCTACTATCTTTTTATATGGTAGGATATTTGAAATAAGTTGTATATTTCTTTTCATTCAATTGTATTTTTGTATTCTCTCTTGTATTTTTTGTATTTTCTTGTATTCTTTCTTGTATTTTATCTTTCTCTCTTTCTCTCTGTCCATCACAATTTTGCATCAGTACAATGTATTAAATCATTGATATACATACCTTGAATTTAACTTGTTAAGGCTACAAACTTCTACAAAAAATACAGCTTGAGCATCACTCCGTTTTCAATGATTAATGTCTAGAATATGCACAATGTGAGTATAATAACTATTCAAAAATTAAAATGAAATATAAATACCTACCAAATCAAGAAAAAAGTAGAGGAAACAATACTTTCAGCAAGGTCATCAATAATTCAAAAGACGGGGCCAAATAAAAAGCTTAGGAGCTTACCAATGATAATAAAAGAGACAGAAATAATGACAATACTAGAGCCAAGGCCAACAATAGTCCAAAAATAGAGGGTCTAAGATAGTACCAAAGACAAGTCCCAACAGCAAGTCCTAGCAGCAAGACCCAAAAGCAAGACCCAAAAGCAAGGCCTACCAACAACACCCAAAAGCAAGACCCAAAAGCAAGGCCCACCAACAAGGCCAACGCAGAGTCCAGACCCACTGATAAACACCGCCATGCAACCGTCCCCACCTACGACGTCTACATATATAATCAGATTCAAATTCAAAATTAGTATGTATCATAGATCATAGATCAATCAATCAATCTTTCTTTCTTACCTTTGGGCACACTACGGCTCGCCATCACCTTGGAGAATAGCAACTTCAGACAATGATCAGATAGAGGAACTAATATCTAGCATCCATCATATCTTCAACATTGCTTCCATATACCATCTCAGAACAGACACCAACAAATTCAGGAAGGAGGGGGATACGCTACCATCTGTTTGTGGCTCCATTCTGTACCAGTGTCGCCCAATATCTCTTGGTAAATACATTGGGGAGACGTTCGGCCTTCGACTCGAACATGCTCAGATTATACCACACCAGCTTCCTCATCTGTAGAAACAAGTCCCCACAAATAATTGGCTCGACATGGCAGCACTTTGCCTTCAGGAACAGAGTCCTGGATAGGGTCACATATCACAAAAAATCACTTTTGTTTGATATGTCACTGGTATTCTCATCACCGGCATCAAGATCACTGTTTTCTACAGGCAAATCAACACCACGCACTCAGACATTCTACACATCTGGTGCCAAACCGTTCCAGAGCTGGGTGTCCCGGCTTCAATCTGAAGTATCCTCCAGATCATCGCCAACTAAATCGTCACTCCGCAAAGAGCGACCCTCAGCGCCAGCAAAATCCTCCAAGTCACTTTCCAAAGGGGACTTGAGCACACCCTCCAGGTCAACACCCAACAGATCGTCGGAGTCAACGCCAGAGGGTTCTTCCACACCAATGTAGTCATGTAGCAACTCCAATAGCTCGTTGTTGCTAATGATGGACGATTGTCCATCATCCTCATCAGATCTACTGCCCTCAGACTGAGTATCACCCAGTGCATCGTCGTGGGACATTTCGCTGACCATCTCAAGACTTTCTACCTCCTCCGAAGAGAAGGTGTCCCAGTGCAGCACAGGGCCCAGGCTTTCTCTCGACTCAAAGCCGTAGAGTCCACCTGTAGATCCGGCGGAATCCTTGAATGGAGCCAGAGGTAGAACCGGTGCACAGGTCAACACCTCATAAGGCATGTCCAAGTCCATGCCCTCAGTGCCTGCACTGCAGCTTTCCATCAGCTGTTCTTCAGCCATATCCACGTCCATCGGCTCCACGACGTCCAGGCTCATCTTGCTAAACATAAACACCATGTCGTCGAAAGCAACAGAGGGTGACACCTCATAGCACACGTCCATGCTGTAGGCAGCAGGGGAGAAAGAGAGAGAGAAAAAGCTGTTCATGGTGCTGTGAGTTTGATCTGTGAGATTCGTATATAGAAGAAAAGAAGAAAAAGGTTTCTCTGTCAAAAAAACGCCTAATATTGACAAAAAAAATGGTGACGCGTCTAATAGCTAAGAAGATGTGTGTCATATGCTATAGTTTTTAGGGCGATCAAATTATTGGCTATAAAGACATGCCCCTGCTTGAGTAATCATTCATTTATTCATTATTATTTTATTATCTTTTCTAGTCTTTAATGGCTCATTCTTTTTTTTGTCTTTCACGTAATTCCAAGACAATCCAAACAGATAATGGATTTGGTGTCTATTCTTTAAAGAAAATGATATGAGATAAAGAAAACAGAGTCTATTTTATGCTGGTGAGAGTGAGATATGGAACGGAGCTCGAATTCATGACGATCTTTTCTATTTGCATACACCACCTTTATGTTACTATAGCCTTGTGATTTTCTTGACCAGAGTCTTCAAGCTTTCAATTAATAGAAGAATAGCTTTTATATATAAGAGCCAAGGAATATCACCTTCAAATTACTCTAGAAATGAGACTGATAGTATATCCATTGTGTACTGAATTATATTCTAATATGACGACAGCATTCAGATCTCTATCAGAGGCCTATAGAAGCCTTCTATTATGCACACTCTTATGCATTCAACACAAATTGTTCTCAATTGAGTCTAGATCAGTGCTATAGATAGGCCGATAGAAATATATCTATATAGTTCTCCTGACCTGGATTTATGTACTAGTTGACTAGTATGTGTTTTGAAACTATTTTTATTTTTATTTTGTGATTATCGACATAGTTTCAGTGTGAACTAGCACAAGAATTAAGGAAAAGAATCTTATTTAGTCTCTATTGATTTTTGATTTGTCCATACACTCATTAATTTCATTATTAAATATGTCCTATATCATACTATCGACAATATTATACTTTTTTTTTGCTGTTAAAGCACTATAAGATATGTCATTTATAGAATCTGATTAGCATTCACATTGTGGTTCACTAGAAAAATAATATAGTGTCACTGATAAAGGGTCCAATGAAGATGCTCATACATCCATCATAACTGTATTAAGAGTAAATGGAAAGCACCATAGACACGTCATAAGCCTATCAGTAGTGACAGCCTTTCTTGTTATTGAATTTGGCCATTAAGCAAAGACATAACCTGAATGTTGTCTTTCAGAGTACAGTTTTTTTACTGGGAATAACAGTCTATCCCTTAATTTAATTATTGTATAGCATGAAAATATAAACTCGCTGTATTGGTTCCGTCGTGTATAATAATATTGTAAAAAATAGCCAGGCTTTTTTTTTTTTCTTTTTCTTTTTCTTTTTCTTTTTCTTTTTTTAATAAAATAAAATAAATATAAATATAAACAATCATGGGCATAGGCATGGGCATAGGCATAAATTCACTTATTTTTGTATCACTATAGACATTGAATCTCTTGTATTATTTCTGTCATATAATATTGACTGGTTAGTGTCAATTTATTGTTTGCTCAAGACTGTATTGACTATTGAATTTAGTATATCTCATCGTATCTTTGATAAGGATAAGGCTATAGTGTCAAATAATCAGCCGATTCACCATCTATGATTATGTACTTGTATACTGAAACAACCACCGATTCAGGTTATTTATTTTATTCTATATACTGTTGTATAGAGCAATAAGCTGCCATTGAGTTTAGATGACAGTATAGAAAAGAGGCAATGAAACAGTCGACACGACTCTGAAGGCTTTCATTAATGCAGATGGTTCTTTCGCCAACTGTTTACTGCTGCTATGAATACCAAATCTTTGAATCCGTGGTTGATCTTATCCACCGCGAGCACTCTCTGGGTGATTGCCAACAGCACTCCGACTGTCTACTTGGAATCTTCTTTTAAACCAATGGCATGACAGAATCTATTATGCTTACCATACCACACCACCCACTCACAGCACAAATGCACTCCTATCCTTCCACTCTTGTGTAAAGTAGATCAGGTGAATGAGATCATTCAGTTCTCACATGAAATAGACAGTCCCTGCCATGACCAAGGATTTCATAGTCAGCTGGAGGGGTGCAAGAGATCCACCAAAAGATAAAGCCCACTTTCAGAGCAGAATTAGGCAAGTGTCGACTCGAATTTTTGTCTATTTAAGGCTGGCATAAACTGCAAAAGTGTTTTCTTCTTTTTCTCTCTCTTTTCTCTTCTCTCAGAGAACTAGGAAAAATTAAGCTTTTGCTGTCCATGGAAGCTGCACCTATTTGATGGGGTCGAATTAGTGTTCACTTTTACTTTCACTTTTCTTCTTTTCTACCTTAAGTAAAGTACATATACAATAGTAATAGTAAAACGAATGACAAGTGTTATAGTGATAATTGTTCACTTGAGAAGAAAAGGCCACATACTGAGCCTATGATTTGAAGATAGTCTTCAGTTGATCACTTGTGTGAGAGCCCAAAAGAGGTTGCTTGGTGTGACTATGGTTTTTAGGGTCAAACTGAGCAGTGTACATGAGTCAGTCTGTTAGGTGTGCTTGACAGTGGAATGCTTGTATACGACAATGTGTTTTATTCTATTGTACTTCATTAACAGAGATAGATGCTATATAGACTAGTTATTGACAAGTGTTGATTAACAGGTTCATACTGTACACATCCAGAGAAAAACACTGCTGGAGATTGAGAAAACAATTTATAGATGAAATGCTGAGCATAGACCAAAGCATGGCTTCTTCCACTAAAGAATCACAACCTAAGGGCGATCCCCCTGCAACAAACACCAGTTGGGCTAGCGTTGCTGCCAACAAAACAAACACTTCTCTGCCTCTGAGCAACACTCAAGGTATGAAAACATACAAGACTCATGTTTGGCGTAGTGCATACTACCCAGGCACAGTCATCTTCAACGTGAGCAAGATCTCACCCACCCACCTCCAGGTATATGAGGCATTGTTTGAGCAATACCCCAAGAGACTTGGTGCTGCTTCCCAGAAAGAAGGGAAGAAGACCATCTTCGAGGTTGGATTTGCACCTGATGACTATGAGAGCATCAGCAGGGTCTGCAAAAAGGGGCTGTACTTCAAAAAGGCCAATGCGACTGTAGTTGGTGTCTTGGCTCTTGGGCCTAAGGTTGATATCAGAAAGGTATCCCTTTCAAGACTCCCTTTAAGGGACCCACAGACCATCATAGACGGGATCAAGGACACAATGGTTTACTATGGCCAAGTCCTGGATGCAGGTGTCCTTTATGACACAACATATTGCACTTATGTGGGTGCTGGCTATGTGGTCCTGGATGTGGCCCCATACACAGATTCAGAAGGTGACCTCATCACTTTTGAACAGCTCCAGCACAACATCCCTGGCTACAGGAGAAGATGGCTATCTGGGTGGTCACCAGCACACTCTCCAAGTGGTGCTGATACTGTCATGAAGATGGCCACAAGAGAGATACCTGCCCTGTTTGTCCCACCAACAACCACACTTGTTGGTTGTGTTAAGAAACTGGCCACTCCAAGGCCAACTGCCCCCACAGAGCTTCCCACAATAACAAGACCTGCAGAACCCATACACCTATGGAGGTAGATCCTGTAGTGGAAGTGCAGGCTGTACAACAGATAGTGAACAAAGATGTCCTGATGGCTGGCCAGGATAGACCTCTGGGACACACCAAAGCCATGGAAACCAAGGTAGTAGTAACAGCAGCACAGACAGCAGTGCAGGAAGAGAAGCACAATGTGCAGGACTCAGAAGAGAGCAGATCAAGCACCATCCTCCAGGATGCTGTGCCATCAGAACAGGACCCAGAGAGGAGAGTCAATATGACCCCTCCAAAAAGAAGCAAGTTGAGGGATGCCTTGCCTAGACTGGCTAGGTCTGCTTCCTCTGCCACTACCAAGCCTGCTCCAACCCCTGCCATTCCTTCTGCTGGAACAACACCAGCAACAACAATAGCATCCTAGGATGTCAGCCCTTTCCCTCTCTGTCAGCATTGCCAGTATCAACTGCAATAGCTTGATCAAATTATCCAGTCCTTCTCATTGTTCAGACTTCATTTCTTTCCTTTAACAATCCTTATTCAACATCATTGCCCTTCAAGAAACATATGTCACATCACTTCAACTTGCCACCCTCCTTCACCAACAATTTTGCGCCCACTCTTCCCTATGGACATACCATTGTGGTATTGTTTCTCTCTCCTCACCTTCATTTTGACTGCATACCCTTACCAGAGGATGATTGCGCCCTGCTGGTCAAGGTAAGTCATGTTTCTTCCTTTTATGATCCTTTCTATGCCCTTGTTCTTTATGCCCCTGCTAGTTCTCTTCCTCAACAAAGAGACTTTTTTCATGACCTTTGTTCCTTTTCTATTTTACATGAACCACTCATTTGGGATTGCCTCTTTATTATGGGAGACTTCAACATGTCTCTTCACACTCCCTCCACTCATCCTCTTCTTATGCCCTGGTGTGAATATCTCTCTTCATACTTTGTGGACTATCACTATTCCCTCCCTTCTCATCCTTTACCAGCATTTAGGAACAATGCCACCATCCTCTCTACCATTGATTAAATTTATGCCCCCTTCTCTCTTTCTTCTTCCCTCAAGCCATCCAATGTTGAGCTGGTCTCATCCTCTTGGACTGATCATTCTCTTCTCTCTGCCTTCTTCTGCTTGGGTGTCTTACCCAGTGGAAAAGGCACTTGGCATGCTAATCCTCTCCTTGTCTCCAATTCTTCCTTCAAAGGACAGCTCTCTTCCACCCTCACTAACCTCTTTCCTTCCCTCACTTCTCCCTTGGTGCAAGTCAATTGGGAAACAGTAAAGCAGGCAGTGAAGCATGTGGCCAAAAAGTTTAGCCAGAAGCATGTTCTATGACAAGACAAGCAATTTAAGATGCTGCAGAGTAAGCACAACAAGCTTCTTTGTAGCAATCCTTCTCTTGCCATTCTCCACCAAGTCCTTCCTTCTCTTGACCAACAAATTGCCACCCTCCAACAAGAACTGGTAGACATCTCATCTCTTTAAGCTGGAAAATGGTGGCAAGAAAAAGGTAAGAAATCTGCTGGTTTTCTCAAGAACACCATCTCCCAATGTGCCTCCCAGTGACATATGCCCTTCCTCCAACATCCAGTCACCAACGGCCTATGCACCACTCCTTCCACCATGACAGACACAGCACATTCCTTTTATATGACCCTCTTTTCCTCTGAACCCACTGACCCCATTGCCACATCCCAACTGCTGGATCACATCACTCCCAACTGCCAACTCACAGCAGAACAACAATCTTTCCTTCTCCTTCTCTTCACCATCCATGACATCTGTGACAGTTTATCTCACAGCCCAAAAGCTAGCAGTCCTGATCCAGATGGTCTCATGGCTCTTCCCACTAAAAATTTGGACTTGCCAGGTGGTGCCAATAGCCCACACAACACCCCTCATGGACCAAAACAACAGCATAATGCTATACCTTTTTGTTTGTACTCAGCAGCAGCCAAGTACAAATCTGTGCCTTTGTCAGCCCCCAACACCACTCATGGTACTTCATCACGCACCCCTCAAGTCTGGAAATAGGCATCCAGCAAATACCCCTGTGTGTTTTTTGATGTCACCAACACCAAGGTGACATCAGCAGCCTTCTATAGAGAGGCTAGAAAAGTTTTTCTGGTGGGAGTAGGTCTTGGAATAACCACCCACAAAGAAGGATCTTGGACTCTAGTAGAGGTCATCCTCAAGTCAGAGGATCACTGCTTAGAGATCTGTAATGGAGAGGGCCTTATAGTTAATGGGGTCACTCTGAAAGCATACCCTGCTTTGCTTGGTGACTGCAAAGTAACAAAGCTAGCACTTAAGAATCTTCCTATTGAGGATGCTGATGATGTTTGTTTGGGACTAGAAAAGTCTCTTGAGCCCTATGGGTGGATTCTTGAACTTGGTCTGCATGTTGAGGAACATGGCGGCTGGTTCATGGGCCAAGGATATGCTTTTATTTCCTTTTCTACTTCTTCTGCTTCTACTTCTTCCTTCTTGCCACTAAGCCACCAGATGGAGTGGTTTGATGGCACCAGTACCTTTTTTGCTACTTGGCAAGATATGCCTAGTTTCTGTCAATACTGCCATGCAGCAGATCACTCACGTGAAGACTGTCCAATTTGTCCTTGTCATCTGTGCTTTGGATGTAATTCTGAAGGTCATGTTGCAGCCCAATGTCCTCAGAATAGAGAAGACTTAGGCCATAGAAAGCCTAAGATTCAGAAGAATAAGCTTGCTATTGTACCTAGTACGTCTGACTCTTCTGACTCTTCTCTTACTACCACTTACAAGACCACTACTCATAAAGCCTCTAATGAGCCAACATCTTCTCCTTCTCTTGACACTGTTGCTCCTAATACTACTGCTGCTTGTGAGAATATTACTACTCTTGAGAATTCTGCTGCTCCCAATGTGTCTTCTTTTGCTGAAGTCACAACTGTTACAGATGACAGTGTGTTTACAGAAGAACATAAAGTTCTAGATCCTTCTGTCACTAAGCAATTGGAGTCCCCAAAACCTTCAATCAATGCATCCTCTTTGAACACCTGCCCTAACTTACCTTCTCCATCTTGCTATCCAGCTTGCAAGTGCAACAAACCTATTAGATACCAATGAATAGTACAACCCTACTAGACATTGGCACTCTCAATTGTAGAGGCCTTCAAAAACTGCACTGCCTGAACCAATGACAACTTTTTATTAGATACCTATGCTCACTTTCTTCTCAGATTCTTGTTTTACAAGAAACTCATGCTTCTTCACTTGCTATACAATCCACTCTCAACACGGAATTTCAAACTACCCATAGTGTCTGGTCACAGCACTGTAGTATAGTTTCTCTTGACCCTAACCTTATCATTACACCTTCCTTTATTACTAGGGATAGAAGAGAAATTTTTGTTACAATATCTCACTGCCCCATCTTCATCCACTCTTTGACATCTTTTCTTTGAGAATTTGATGAAACTACCAATCTTTGACTCTCCTACTTCTTGCATCATTCTGGCTGGCAATTTCAACTATTCTTACAACTTATGCTCTACAGCCAGACGTATTCTTGCACCATCTGAGTGGCTATGCTTTATTGCTTTGAGATTTGTGGATGGTGTGAACCTCCCTCAAGGGCCCTTTACTCCCACTTATTGTTGCAGTAATTCAGCTACCTGTATTGACTATATCTTTGTCTCTACCAATTTTTCTACTTTCTTAAAGTCATCTAATGTACAATTCATTAATTCTACTTGGACAGACCATGCATTTGTCTCTATCTGCTTGTCTCTTGGACCTTCTCCCTATGGTTGTGGTGTGTGGCAAGCCAATCCAGTACTGGCTTCTGTTCCTGCATATCAACATCATCTCCAGAATGCCCTGACCAACTTTATACCTCAAAGGGATACCTGGGATTCTCCACAAGAATAATGGGATGCCACCAAGAGGATAATTGTGAGGATCACCAAGAAGTATGGTAGACAATATGCAACGTGGCATGTTGAACACCTCAAGGCCCTCCAAAGAAATGCTCAAATATCATTACTACTTTGTCCCCTGCTCCTAATCTTCTTCCTGACCAACTTCTTCCTGTGGAACAGAAGATTGGTGCTATGCAACAAGAGATAGCTACCATTGCAGCTCTCAAAGCTGGTTGCCATTGGAGAGAGAATAGAGAAATATCTGCTGGATATTTAAAAAGAACAATAGAGCATTGCCAGGCATACAAAATGATGCCACCACTCATCTATCCTGATACTTCAGAACTGTGTGACACCCACTACAATGACCTCAGCAGCTCAGGCATTCTATCAACAGCTATACACACCAGAGCCCATAGAGGAAGCTGAAATTGATCAGTTATTGTCAGCCATCCCAGAGGAGTGTTGTATTTCTGCTGAAGATGCAAGCTACAGTGGCTCCTAACAAAACAATGGTATTTTTTCATACCCCGGTATAATTCTGCAATAGGAAATACTTATTCTTTGTAATAAAAACATACATTAAACACACAGTAGAGACTTTTAAATTGGATGAAGTATAAAGAAGGTCAACAGAATAATAAAGACAAGTTTATTGGGTGGAAACCCTTAATATTTGGTGCTTCCACCCTTGGCCTCTATAACAGCCCTACATCTCCAATGCATGCTGGCAATGAGGGTGTCTGTGGTGTCCTTGGGAATATTCTCCCATTCTTCCAACAGAAGCACCTCCAAATCCAGAAGGGAGCTTGCTGGGGTCATCCTCTTTCTTATTGCTCTGTCAAGCACCTCCCAAAGATGCTCTATTGGGTTCAGGTCAGGTCTTTGTGAGGGCCACCCCTCCACAGTGGCAATGGTCTCTTGTGCCTTCCATAGCCTGGATTCCTTGCTCTTGTGGCAGCTGGCATTGTCTTCCTGAAGAACGTAATTGATCTCTGGATTCAGTGCCTTGAGTTGGGCCAGCTCAGGGCAGTAGTTCTCCTTTAAGATCTCAATGTATCTTCCACTGTCTATACTGCCCTTCACAGGTGCCAATCTCCCAACACCTTCACCAGAGAAAGATCCCCACACCATCACACTGCCACCTCCAAACTTCATAGTGGGCTTGACGTTCTTTGGGAGTGGTCCCTCATTAACTTTTTGCACCACCCTGGTATAGTTGTTGGTGGTGACCAACTGGTATCTGGACTCATCAGACCAGATGACTGTCTTCCAGTTGTTTTCAGTCCAGTGGAGATGGGCCTTAGCCCAAGCAAGCCTCAACTTCTTGTGCTTGATGCTGAGAGAAGATTTCTTGACCACCCTGCAAGAAAATAGGCTAAGCTTCTTCATCATTTTTGAGAAGGTGCTCCTGGACACTTTGGTGGTCATCTACTTGTAAAGCTGATTCATTGTCTGAAATGAATAGCTTGCCACTTCATGACTGACCTCTCTCTTGTCCCTCTCCTTCAGAATGGGCATGTGCCCAGTGCTCTTCTTAGCCTTGAAACAGCCAGTTTCCTTATATCTCTTTACAATGAGGGAAACAGACTGTTGACTAACTCCAAACCTAGCAGAAATGGCAGCCTGACTTGTCCCATTTATGGTGGCCTTGTGATCAATGAGACATTGGGTAAAGTCATTGATATTCTTCTTTCTGTTCCCAAGAGGTCTCATGGGTTGTTTGGTGGTGTTAGATGAGGTAGACATTAGAGTAGAAAAGCAATAAATGAAGAATGTTTAATAAAAAAAAATTAAGGGTAAAATTATGGTCTGAATTTGAAAATACCATTGTTTTGTTAGGAGCCACTGTATATCTCTAGTGGGAAGCTCTTTTGCATAATAAATATTACCCCAAAGAGTTATAATAAAATCTACAGCAAACATTACAATCACCCATCTGTCAACACCAACACCCCCCGCCACCTATATCACACTGGATCCATTAACCATGGACCCCACCTCAGCACCACCCACCAAACCCTTTGAGTTTGGCCTTACCAATGTCCCCACCACCTACGACGTCCCTAAAAGCAGAAAAGAAAAACTGCTTGCCAAACGCACCCAAGCAAGAACCAACAAGGAGAACAAAATGTCCAAGGTGGAAAAGGCCAACACCCATGCCCAACAAATGCTGCAGATGATGGCGGCAATCCAAAAACAGATGGAGATCTTTGGACTCCATATCCAGGAATTGGAGGCCCAATTGAAGGCCAAGGATGCAATGATTGCATCCCTCCAGGCTCAGGCCACTACCAGCACCACCAACACCACCACCACCACCCCTGCCACCCCTGCCAAGCAGGACAACTCGACTGCTGCTTCAAAGCATGCCCCAACCTCCACACCCACACCCACACCCACCACCTATGCCAGCATGGCAAAGAAGAACCCCCAGGCCAAGAAGCCTACAAAGGCCAAAGCAGTGCTTAAGGCACAAGCAGTACGTGCCTTGCAGGAGCCCACTGGACCCTCAGTGTACAAATTTGTATACGTCCCTTGCCGCCAATACCTTAAGTATGGCCAGGTCCGCAAGATGTTGGGATTGTTGAAGATCCAACAGTCACGGATCATTGACATCCACTTCCTGGCAAGGGGAACAGTTGCACTGCTGGTCCACAGCAGCTACAAGAAGGAACTCAAGGAGCACCTCGAGAAGCTTAAGATCAGTCCAGTGAAGGACTTCAACCCTGTGTCTGCTGCAGTCATTGCAGACCCAAAGCTCCAAGGGGAAACCAACAGTACCAAGGCTGCAAAGGCCCAGGAACTCTTTGACCAGAGAGTGTCAAACACCTGTCTTCATTCTCCCACTCACTTAGGGTACAGCATTGCTTGCCACTTTGGCTCTGGTAATGCCACTCCCCACCTCTCTGCCACTGCCTTTGAGAAGCTCTTGGCAGATCTCAAGGCCAAGACCCCAGTTGCCAGCCACCCTGCCACCCTTGAAGAAGAGGCCATCCAGGCATTTGGATCAGGCTCAGCTATGGAAGAAGATGAGGGAGATGCCCAAAACACTTACCAAGAAGAATTATGAATAGACTAAAGATTGGTCTATTGAACACTTGTGGAATCAGGCCCAAACTGATGAACATTCTGAATTTGTGTGTGCAGAATGATATTGATATACTTTTAGTGACAGAGACTTTCCTGACCAAAGACATGCAAATGTTGAGGTGCCCCTGGATACAAATACACAACTATGCTACAGCCCATGGTGATGCTGGACAAGGTTTTGATGGAGTCTTGTTCTTTATTTGTCCTGACTTTCCTTACCATGTACATTCATTACCAATTACTAATCCTTTTGTGGTCTCCTGTAGGATTGGCCCATATACACTCCATGGTCTGTACCTAACTTCAAGCTGTTGTCTAGTGAGGCTGTGGAAAGGTTGAATTCATTACCCATAGACAACTTCACACTCATCCTTGGTGACCTGAATACACATTTAGGCTGCCTGACTGGAGATCATGGCATAAACAACAGACATGTGGGATTTGAAGACTGGATCTGCCATCAGGATCTAGCCTTGTGGAACTCAGAGTTGGCATTTGGCTTGCCTACATATGAACAAATTCTAGCAGATGGTTGTTGGTTTGCTAGCATTACTGACCTGTTCCTGTCAAGAAGCTACAACTTCTCCAAAGTGTGCTTGCACATTAGGGACGATCTGACATTAGGTTCAGACCACCACTTGTGTGAGCTGTCCTTTCAGCCGGTGCTCATGCCACCACTCATGACAGAAACAGCTGTCCATTGCCTCTGGAGACTGCAACGTTTAAACAAACAAACAGTCTGTGACCAGTACAAGCAATGTTTTGCAGAGAACACAGGTGAACTGCAAAGAGAGATCCAAAAAATATTGGAAGACAAAACCCCATTGTGCTCTGTTAAGATAGAGGACTTTGCTGAGAGACTCAATGAGTCAATCTACAAGGCCCTGGATGATAGTGTAGGGTGCACACAATCCCATCCAAAAGCTTGGAAAAGCTACTGGAATGCTGATCTACAACAGTTAGCTGACCATTGTCAAGAACTTTATTGTTTTAGACAATGGGTAGGCAATGATATTGAATGCATTGAAGCCCACCGCTTGTATGAGGAAGCGTGTTTAGCTTTGAAAAAGGCTATAAGGCAAGCACAACAACAAACCTGGCATGTATTTTGTGATAAAGTCTGTAAGGGCTTAACAGAGATGACAAGTGCTGTAAAGGAATGAGGCTGCAGAGACGTTTGCCAATTTCCCTGTCATCTCCAGAGGGCCCTTGGCATGCTGCAATTGCATGATTAACCACCTAGAGAGTGTGTTTGGCAGATCTATGGAAAGACAGGAGCATCAGGAGTTTATTCTCCAAGACAATCCAGTCCCATGGGATGTAGACTTTATTCACTCTGCTATTCAAAAGATGCCAAATCAAAAAGCACCAGGTATTGATCATATTAGAGCAGAAATGCTCAAACCCCTAGTTTGAGTGCTAGTGCCTCTGTTACATCAGATCTTCACATTGTGTTGGAGATGGTTGTGGACGCCTGTGGCCTGGAGAACAGCACAGGTGGTACCTATTTACAAAAACAAAGGAGAGCAGGATGACCCTAGTAACTATTGGCCTATTAGCTTGACATTGGTGTTTTGTAAGCTCTTAGAAAGATGTATAGCTGGGGAGCTCCTTTCAACCATGCCTGCATTGGACATGGCTCAAGGTGGATTTTGTGCTTGTCGTGGAACTCTAGACCAGGCCCTCTGTCTCCACAAACTTATGGGGTTGTATGCTGCCCAAGGATCAGGAGAGCAAGATCCAAAACCTCCAGTGTTGTCTTCCTAGATATTAAAGCTGCATATGATAGTGTGGAATGCTCTGTCATATGGGAGTTGCTGATGCCCTTTGTGTCTCAGCTGTTGCTCTTGCTACTACAGAATTTGTTTGATGACATTGTGGTGAATGTGATTCTGAAAAATGTAGCATCCCAGGACATTGCACCTAAACAATGAGTCTTACAGGGTAGTATTCTTTCTCCATTTCTTTATTCTATTTTCATTGATACTCTTCCACATTTCTTGAGGTTTGCTTTGGTATCCCCAATACTGGTTGGTATGCACCCACCTACCATGGGACGGTCCATTAATCTCTGTGCTCAAAATCCTTTCTCTTTTGCTTCCCCACAGGCAACTGTTCACGCGTTGCTTGACAAGTTACAGAATTCCCTTCACAATCCTTTTCCTACTTCTACAGTTTTGGATGACTCTTCTGAGTTGTCAGATTCCTCTTACAGTCCGTCTCATGTCACTGTTACTTGGGCTCCTGTGAATTGTTTGTTGTATGCTGATGATGTGGCTCTTATGGGCTGCCCAGAAGATATACATCGAATGCTGGCACTTGCCAAAATTCACTTGACCCTCCTTGGTTACAAATAGAGTCCCTCCAAATGTGAAGTACTCAATGCCCCAGCCAATGTGCTGTTTTATCTTTATGGCAACAAGCTTCCAACCTGTGATACTTTCAAGTACCTTGGTATCCCCTTTTCACATCAAGGTATTAACCAAGACACACTTTTCTCACACTCACAAGTCAAGGCAATTGCAGTAATGCAAAAGCTGAGAGGAATGGGTGTAAACATGTATGGCTTTGGGATTACAGCAGCCCTAAGAGCATATACTGTTTTTGTTTGGCCTATCCTTAAGTATGGGTTGGCTATTTGTAATGTCAATAGACTAGGCATCCGCCCACTACAAATCTGTCAGTCTGCTTGTCTGAGACTTTGTCTTGCTAGATCTGCTACTGCTAGGTTTGGAACAATCCAGGTTGCCCAATTAGCTGCCCTCCCTAACATATACTCTTGTTTTCTTTATCTGCAAGCCAAATTTGTTGAGCACGCAGCTACCCTTCCTGAAGACACCCTCCTCTGGTGCCTTGTCCTGCAGCTTGAAGCACCCCAGATTAAAGCCAGATGGATTAAGCTATGTGGCAATGTACTCTGGCAAAATGCTCAAAGAATAGGACGGGCTCACAACCCTCCTAAATATCCATTAAAAGTAGTTTATCTTGAATGTCTTCAAAGTGAAATTCCTAGTCAAGTGCATGGCAAAAATCTGCTGGTGATGGTAGCCCATGGACTATGTAGACCTATTTGGGATCCAATTCTTCTACTACCATGCATGTGCAAAGAAAGACATTGTCTACTAAAATGGAGGATTGCTTGGTTACCACCAACACCTTCAGTTCCTTGCCAATGTGGCCACCCATCTGCTAATCAGGACCACTTTCTCACTTGCACATTTGTTGACCATGAATGCTCCATGTTCTTGTTCTTCTTAGTTCCTGCACCACCACAAGATGTTCACCCAATTGACTATTGTCTAAATCTTCTGCCGTGCACAGTTAAGTCTTTTGTTAAATAGCAAGATCTTTGGCCCAGTTTGTTAATACTGCTGCAAGCCATTGATTGAGCCACGTCTACTCAAGACTTTAAGGTAGAGCCATCAGCTGGTAGCTTGCTCATTGAGGCTGCTGATGGGTGTGTTGAGCAGGAACGCCAATGCTGCCATAGAGTGCAAAGACTCCTACAGCAACAGACACTGTATCATCACTTCTCCTCCAATCTCTCCTCTGCCACCCATTCTTAACCCATTTAGCAAAGCCAGAAGCTGCTAGTGTAGTTGCTGTATTTGTGTCCTCAGGATTGTCCAAGTTGCTCTAAGTATCCCTCATTGGATTTCGAATTGCCACAGGATGACAGTTATCTTTTTGGTGTCCTGGTTTCCTTGCTGACTTTATGGCCTTTTGGATGTCTATTCATAATTCTCATTTTACCATCATTTCTCATGTTTCATCATTTTTCATCATTTTTCATCATTTTTCATCATTTTTTATTATTTTCCCCTCACTTCAAGGTTTTATATTCTCTTTTCTTTCTGTTTCCCATTCATTTGCATTCTTTTTTTCACTTTTGTATTTGAAGTGTTTAAATGTTTATTCTATTTTTTCAAAAGTTCTCATAGGGTGGCTAACATGCCCAATGCATGAATAGCAATCAACACCTATAAATAAAAAAATACTTTGAACTGTATATCTCTAGTAGGGACATGGCTTCTTCTGCTAAAGAATCACAACCTAAGTGCAATCCCCCTGCAACAAACACCAGTTGGGCTAGCATTGCTGCCAACAAAAAAAACACTTCTCTGCCTCTGAGCAACACAAGGCATGAAAACGTACAAGACTTGTGTTTGGCATAGTGCATACTACCCAGGCACAGTCATCTTTGACGTGAGCAAGATCTCACCCACCCACCTCCAGGTATATGAGGCATTGTTTGAGCAATACCCCAAGAGACTTGGTGCTGCTTCCCAGAAAGAAGGGAAGAAGACCATCTTTGAGGTTGGATTTGCACCTGATGACTATGAGAGTATCAGCAGGGCCTGTGAAAAGGGGCTGTACTTCAAAAAGGCCAATGCAACTGTAGTTGGTGTCTTGGCTCTTGGGCCTAAGGTTGATATCAGAAAGGTATCCCTTTCAAGACTCCCTTTAAGGGACCCACACACTGTCATAGATGGGATCAAGGACACAATGGTTCACTATGGCCAAGTCCTGGATGCAGGTGTCCTTTATGACACAACATATTGCACTTATGTGGTTGCTGGCTATGTGGTCCTGGATGTGGCCCCATACACAGATTCAGAAGGTGTCCTCATCACCTTTGAGCAGCTCCAACACAACATCCCTTGGCTGCAGGAGGAGAGGGATGATCCAATGGAGGGTCAAACGGTCCCAGAAATCCCCAAGGAAGCCCCAGAGCCCCAGGTAGTAACAGCAGTATTAGCTGTGGAAGAGGAGGAGGAGGAGTTGCCCTCTCCTGGCCATGGTGTGATCATGGCCAAACAGGTCAAACAGGTCAAGGAGCAACCACAGATGGAGACCCCTGCCACCAAAAGGCAGAAAACAAAGGAGCTCTTTCCTAGGGTGACTAGGTCTGCTTTCTCTGCTACCACCAAGCCCACCACCCACATCCCTGGAGTACAGACCAAGCCTGCTTCAACCCCTGCCATTCCTTCTGCTGGAACAACACCAGCAACAACAATAGCATCCTAGGATGTCAGCCCTTTCCCTCTCTGTCAGCATTGCCAGTATCAACTGCAATAGCTTGATCAAATTATCCAGTCCTTCTCATTGTTCAGACTTCATTTCTTTCCTTTAACAATCCTCATTCAACATCATTGCCCTTCAAGAAACATATGTCACATCACTTCAACTTGCCACCCTCCTTCACCAACAATTTTGCACCCACTCTTCCCTATGGACATACCATTGTGGTATTGTTTCTCTCTCTCCTCACCTTCATTTTGACTGCATACCCTTACCAGAGGATGATTGAGCCCTGCTGGTCAAGGTAAGTCATGTTTCTTCCTTTTATGATCCTTTCTATGCCCTTGTTCTTTATGCCCCTGCTGGTTTTCTTCCTCAACGAAGAGACTTTTTTCATGACCTTTGTTCCTTTTCTATTTCACACAACCCACTCATTTGGGATTGCCTCTTCATTATGGGAGACTTTAACATGTCTCTCCACACTTACTCCGCTCATCTTCTTCTTATGCCCTGGTGTGAATATCTCTCTTCATACTTTGTGGACTGTCACTATGCCCTCCTGTCATGTTCCAACTTCAATCCAAAGATTCTCTATGAATAAGTCAACACAAGTAGTGTGTTGTGACATTCAGAATACTCTATGAAAGCTTGAGTGCACACAACTAACATAGTACATCTCTGTATCATCTCACTGATTGGTCATAACTACAAATCACCTTCTAAAGCTCAGTGTACTATTAGACACTTAACAAGAGCCATCTTCATTAATAATCCTAACAGAACAATATTGACCTATCAGAGTCAATTGAGTAAAGAATCATAATAATTAATGGTTCCAATAATGGAGTGCTTATCCCAGGAACCAACCATAGGGTTGAATCTAATAATACTACAACTAAGTAAAACATATGAGCCAACCATAAGGTGGCAGTTATTAATACTACCATAAGGTAGCAATATATACACCAACCATTTAGTTGTAATTGTGAAGCAGCCATAAGGTAGAAGCCACCAAAGGATAAGCACCAACAAAAAGTATAAATAGTGAACCTTTCTTTACTCAATAAAAATTATCTTTGTTCAGTCTTGTTAATTCTACCTGTACAAACAATCTCACAGGGGTGGGGGTGCTGCCAATAGGCAGTGGTGTGGTATCAGAAAGAGCTATGCCTCAATCCAAACTGGCCAAAATATCTGTGAAACTATTTAAATATAAACTCAGAAGACAGAAGATCAAACAACCTGAAGACAGAAGATCAAACAACCTGAAGTCAGAGGATGGACACACCACATACCACACATAGTGGCTACACATGCACACACTATATCAGCAGCCATAGGATGTACTCCATTTGAGCATTTCTATCCAAGAACACCAATTGAGCTTGGGCAGCCAGGTCTGACAAGACACCAAGAATATGAGTGTGGTGTTGAGGCCCTAGAAAAAAGGTTGGCAGAAGCAATGGCTCAACAAAGAGATATTTCTAGAAGAAAAGCTCTGGAAAGGGCAAACAATAATATAAGACCTAGATGGTTTGAACCTGGAGAATGGGTCTTGGGGAAGATTTTACCAAAAGCCTCCATCATGTCCAAGCAGTGGGAGAGAAGGTTGGGTCTTTTCCAAGTGATAGCTAGGCACTGTTCAGTATACTTGATGTAGGACAGAGAAGGTATACCTCTGGCAAAGAATTGCCATGGAAACAGGCTGATGTCCTACTTCTGGGATGAAGGAGAAGAACTAACACAGCTTGGAAGCCCTCCACCACCAGATCAAGAGCATATAGAAGAACCACAAGTACCAGAAAGCCCAACACAAGAGGAAGACTTGTCAGAAACTCAAGAAAGAATATAAGAGTATGAAGTAGAAGAGAAAGTCAAAGAGCCTCAAGGTGTTGTGGATGCTTAAAAAGATCTGCAATCAGAAGAAGAACAGGGAGAAGAAGTCTTACCAGTGGTTGGCCATTCTGACCATGAACATGACCAAAATGAAGGCACAAGCACCTTGGGACAAAGCAGGTATGGCCAAAAAAGAATAGCCACAGAAAAGTGGAAAGACCAGTGCAAACAAGAAAAAAACTGCCACCCAGCAATCCTATAGTGCCAAGTCTACCACTGAGGCCCTTAAGAAGACTTAGGATAAGCCAAGAGGATGAAGAGTATAATGAAGACCTTTAACAAGGCACAAGCCTTGAAGTATTTTGGAAAAAGGAATGATGAACACACCCCTCCATAATCCCATAAGACTTGTTATTATAAAAAGTAATCAATGTAACTTAGAAGAAAGTATACAAGCTTGCTCAATTGATAGCAGAAGCAAATTGAGAAACATATTTATTACATTTATAAACTACACCTTTGGCCTTTAGGTTTTTTTTAACAATAGTATTACAAGCTAAAAATATCACTGTCTATTACTTGATATAAAGATCTTTTAGGAGTACAAAATTAATCTCCAATACTTCAAAACATCTAATAATAGTTTTTATATTTAAAACTAAGAATATTCAAATATGTCATTAAAATAATCCACATATTTAATTATATACTTTTGTATTATCTTGATAAAAATAGTTCTTTGTAAGGGACTACTAGGAACAGGTAGGAAGAAGGTACTAGGTGTTGTGCAAATAAGACAAGATATGGTAGATAGTATATGCTGATAGCAGACATCAGAATGCAGATTTATTTATGACAATTGGATGTGTATTTATACTGATGTCTCTAAGCTACTATCTAATTGCTAAGTATGAAATGCTATATGGAGAATAAAAGAGTGTATGATCAGTGACATAGAAGTGATACGAAATATAGGAGTGGTATTGATGGTGGGGAAAATAGTGTAAAATAAAGAGTGTTCAAATTAGGTCATCACATTCTTCAATATAAATGTTATAATAAAATGTATAGTCTTGTATCTGCTATTAGACACTACTCTATACTATCTATTTATAACTAAGACATATATCACTATGTAATATCTGTCTATCCAAATATAGATACTTTATACATTTGATTTATTCATCTCTTGTTTATAAAAATAATTATAACAAAGTATATACTGTCTATTTTATTTATTACCTTTACTCAAGAATATTTTTTATAAGTTTTTTTTGTAAAAACTTTTACATGTCAATAAATATATTGCAATGAATAAGTGTAAAGCACAAGTAAAATTACAGCTATAATATATTATTATAAATTAATTTAAAATCAAATATATTCTAAATTATATATTTAACACATGAATACGCACAGCATAATTATAATATCTTTTTAAAAATTACATATATTATTATTAGTTACATATTGACGCAAGAATAATTTATATGTATTTAACAATTCTAATTCGTTGATATCTAAACTCAATCATATCATTTTATACTATTCTATATTATTCAGAAGACATGTTACAACATACTTGATTTTTTCAACAACATACCATTTGGATAAAACAATGTTATATATTTTAGATATAAATTTATTGTATTGAGTATTGTCTAATAGCAGATACAAGACTACACATTTTATTATAACATTTAGAAAGGTATTTATACTTGCTTCTAAGTTACAATTCAATCACAAAGTGATTGAGTAAGGTAGTTTGATATTGTATTTTAATATTAATCAAAGATTTTCCATGAATTGGTTAATATGAGTAGTGTGGTGTGACATTCAGAATACTCAATGAAAGCCTAAGTGTACACAAATACAGTATTAATCTTGATTTACTCTCACTAACTAGTTTTAACTATAAATCCCTTTTACTTGATGTACCTATTTGACACTTAATTAAAGTTGCTGTTATCTTTAATCCTATCTGGACATTTACAAGCTATAATAGTTAATTAATTTGAGACTCTTAGTGATCAATTGTTTATCTAATGGTGTATTTATGTAATGAATCATAATCTTGAGGCAATTAAACAATAAACACCCCCAAAATGTATTAATACTAAACCATTCTTTACCCAATGATAATTATCTTTTTATCAATCATGTTATTATTACATTTCTTTCTGTTAACATTAAATATGGACTGTGAATTATTGTGATAAATGTATAGGTGTGAGGTATTGTTTGTACTATCTTGGAACATTGTAGATCTTATGGATAATTGTGAGGATTTGTTTATTGTCTTTTTATAAAAACCAAAAATATAGATTAAATTTATTGTATAATTAATTTATAGAATCATTAAATTTATTGATGGGTAGTTGTTTGTATCTTTAACCTAAGCCTTATCTATTAAGAATGAAGATATTTCATTATTGCTTCTATATATATTATTTAACATCATATCTAGTACCAATATATATATATATAATTAATTGATATATAGCATCTAGTGATAGGGCTTGTATTATCTGATATAATTATGAATAAGTAATATGTGAATTATACTACAAATATGAATTTATAATATCTATTCAAGGCCAGGGCCAAAGAACATAACCTAAAGTGACCAAAAGAACGTATTCAGTGGTTTTAAATGTTAGTTTTCTATTTTTAGTTTCATACTTTTATCTTGATAGTGTTATAACTTCGTGATTTTATTAGATAGAGACATAGAACTTTCAATAGATAAAGATAATAGTGTTTATAATAGATAGTAGTGGCTTTATTAAAAGGCTATTTATTAGCTAATGTGACCACCCTTGGTATCAATCACAGCTTGGTATCTCTGCTTATGCTGGCAATAAGGATGTCTGTCATATCTTTCAATATTTTACTTTCTTCCAGCTGTAGGGCAGTCACCAACCCTTATTTGGTAGTATACACCCTTTTATCCTACATGATAATATTCTTCAGGTGGGTTCACAGATGCCCAATTGGATTGAGATCAGGGCTTTATAAGAACTATTAAAAAGTCATTTCTATACTATTTGCTGCCATCTATTCTCAAGTTGCCTTACTTGTATGTAGTCTATTATTATTGTTCTATAGGTGGTAACTGTCTCCAGGATTTAGGAGAGAGATGCTTGAGTCTTTTGTAGTTGGCTTCTCCCAAGACATTGCTGTACTTGTTGGAGCATATTATAACCTCCACTATGATCCATCTCTCAACACCCTCTTTACCCAAGCAACCCCACATCATTACTCTATTACCTCCATTATACTTTATTTCTATGACATTTTCAGAATTAAAGGCCATTTCATGCTGCCTGATGACTTTGGTGTCCCTATCAAAGCTCATAATCTTGACCCTGGACTTATTGGACCAGAAAACTGTTTGTTACTGTTAATGTGCACACTGGAGCCTTGCCTCCATGTTCTTTTTTTTTGTTAAAAAAAAAGGCATGGCCACTAAAATATATAAACAAATGTCCATTTTATCAGGGTACTTCTTCAATATTGGTCTTGGTGGCCATGTCTTCTCTAATGGTCTCTTTTGGTTTATTAAGGATGTTGTATCTAGGGTCAATACAGAGACATGTCTAATGCAAGTAGCACCAATCAATTGCATTAGCTCTGATAAGTAATTAAGGTCATGTTTGTAGACTCAACTACAGGAAGCACATAAGTGTAGCTATGGCAATTGATTGGTATATAAAGAGTTTTATACTCCACTAAATAAAAGCAATCTATTCTTGGATAAAGTCCTGTCATTTTAGAGTCTCTTTATTCTTCAGTTAAGATAAAACAATGCATGTGATACTTGGGAGGTGTGTATGATGGATAGAAAAGTAGAGTAATAAGGTAAGAAAAAGGATTTGGATAGGAAATTGGAGGTAGGGTTTGAAAACAAATAAAAAGGGTAGAGGAATAGTCTGTTTGTTAAATTCTAAAGGAATTAATCAGACTCAAAAACGAGATACTTTTATTAAAACAATTTTACATATCTATTTATACTAAATAGACAGGTGACTGTGTTATTGAGAATAATCTATTACTGTTTTAGGATACTTGATAATAATGGCCTGTACAGTAGACTTTAATATGCAGTGTCTTAACTATGAATTACATTGTAGAAAGGAGACAACTTAATAATTGGTCTATGACTGCTACTGTTGCCTTCATGATTACAACACTGTTCAAGTGAATAGACTATGAAAACAAATAAGATAAATACTTTGTAACACTACAGTGAAGCAATATAAAACAGATAAAAAGGGAACAACAGTACACACAGGTACAAAAATAATATAATGCAATCAATACTTTGCTAAGAATTAATTTGTAAATGACAATGATACTTCATAAGAAATCACAGTAGCACTGCCCAAAACTTGTCTCAGAAGATATCAAAAAGAATAACAGAAGAATAAAAAGATAAAAGAAAACCTTGGAGTAGTATTCAACTATTTATTTTAGTTCTTTGTTAATGGAATATTTATACTAAAGAACAAATAATAAAAATATAGAATGATTCTATAAGAAATCAATCTTTGAGAAAAGAATTTAGACAATTACATTGCTACAGTGGGGGTCAGAAAAACAAGAGACACTTTTTATTATCCTATAATATTCTTGTTTGTGGATATAATTATTCTTTGTAATAAACACACACATTAAACACACAATGGAAACTCGAAAATTGAATGAAGTACAAAGAAGGTCAACAGAATAATAAATACAAGTTTATTGGGTAGAAACCCTTAATATTTTGTGTTTCCACCCTTGGCCTCAATAATTGTCTTACATCTCCAATGCATGCTGTTAATGAGGGTATCTATGGTGCTCTTGGGAATATTCTACCATTCTTCTAACAATGGTACCTCCAAATATTTAAGAGTACTTCTTTGGGTCATCCTCTTCTGAACTGCTCTGTCAAGTTCCTCCCATAAATGCTCTATGTGGTTGAGGTTGGGGCTTTGCAATGGCCACCCCTCCACAGTGGCAATGGTCTCTTGTACCTTCCATAGCCTGGACTCCTTGCTCTTGTGGCAGCTGGCATTGTCTTCCTGAAGAACATAATTGATCTCTGGATTCAGTGCCTTAAGTTGAGCCAGCTCAGGGCAGCTATCCTTCTTTAAGATATCAATTTATCTTTCACTGTCTATACTGCCTTTCATAGGTGCCAATCTCCTGACACCTTCACCAGAGAAAGATCCCCACGCCATCATGCTGCCACCTCCAAACTTCATGATGGGCTTGACGTTCTTTGGTAGCAATCTCTCATTAACTTTTTGCACCACCCTGGTATGGTTGTTGGTGGTGACCAACTGGTATCTGGACTCATCAGACCAGATGACCATCTTCTAGTTGTCTTTGGTCTAATGGAGGTGGGCCTTAGCCCAAACAAGCCTCAAATTCTTGTGCTTGATGCTGAGGGAAGGTTTGTTGACCACCCTGCAAGAAAACAGGCCAAGCTTCTTCATCATTTTTAAGGTGCTCATACACACTTTGGTGGTCATCTGCTTTCAAAGTTGATCTATTGTCTGAAATGAATCTCTTGCCACTTTGTGGGTAACTTCTCTCTCATCTCTCTCAATCAGAAGGGGCTTGTGCCCAGTGCTCTTCTTGGCCTTGAAACAGTCAGTCTCCTTATATCTCTTTACAATAAGGGAAAAAACTGCTTAATAACTCCAAACCTAGTAGAAATGGCAGCCTGGTTAGTCCTATTTATGGTGGCCTTGTGAGCAATGAGGCATTGAGTGAAGTAATTGATATTCTTCTTTCTGTTCCCAAGAGGTCTCATAGGTTGTTTGGTGGTGTTAGGTGGGGTAGACATTATGATGGAAAATTGATAAATAAAGAATGTATAATAAAAAAAATTCAAGGTTAAAATTTGGGTCTGAATCTGAAATATCCATTATTTTTCTAGGTGCCACTGTATTCTTTCTCAAATTGCTCTTTTGTGTAATCAATATTACCCCAAAAGAGTAAAAATACAAATTGCAAAACTCAACATAAGCAACATCTATCCATCAGCAACAAACCCTATCCACCCACATAGTACACAGTACACATTGGATACACCAACTACAGATCCTGGCCAACCACCAACCATCAAGCAACCTCCTGTACCAGCACCTGTCAGACCCTTTGTGTCTGAGGCCACCACTACCACCACCATTCCTAACTCAGACAGCAGAAAACCCAGACTAATTACCAAATGCACTCATGCAAATACTTACAAGTATCAAATGACTGAGGTAGAAAAGTCTGATACCTTCACCCAGCAGATGATGGCATTTCTGTCAGATATTCAGAGACAAATGACAACAATTGGACTCCACATCCAGGAATTGGAAGCACAAGTCAAGGTCAAGGATGACCTTATTACATCTCTCCAGGCTCAGATCAATGCCAAGAGTGCAGATAATGCACCCAAATCACCTCCTGCCCCTACTCCCACACCCATTCCCACAGTGAAAACCACAGATGCCATATAAAAGGCTACTGTCACATGTCAACATGGCTAAAAAGAATGCCTCCCCACCAAAGAAGACAGCAAAGGCCAGAGCAGTGCTTAGAGCACAAACAGTTTGGGCCTTACAAGAGCCTACTGGGCCCTCAGTATATGACTTTGTATACTTGCTCTGTTGCTGCTACCTCAAGTATGGCCAGATCCACAAGATATTGGTATCACTGAAGATCCAACAGTCACGGATCATAGACATTCACTTCCCTGCAAGGGGCACAATTGCACTGCTTGTACATGGTAGCTTCAAGCAAGAACTCAAGGAAAAAATTAAGAAATCAAAGATCAAGCCACAGGCAAGCTTTGATCCAGTAGCTGCAATGGTGATTGCAGACCCTAAGCTCCAGCAGGAGTCAGATAGCACCAAGGCTGTAATGGCCCAAAAACTCTTTGAGCAACAAGTGTCCAATACCTGTCTTTGTGCCCCCATTCATTTAGGGTACAGCATTGCTTGCCACTTTGGCTCAAGCATTGCCACACCCCATCTATCCACCATTGCCTTTGAGAAGCTCTTGGCAGACCTCAAGGCCAAGGCCACAGTCACCAGCCCTCCCACCACCCTTGAAAAAGAAGCCCTCCAGGCATTTGGGTCTGACTCAGCCATGGAAGGAGTCAAGGGAAACAATCAACACACCCAACAAGACTTGTAAATAGACCAATCTTTGGTCTATTGAGAAGCTTGTGGGATTAGGCTCAAACTAATGTCTATGTCTGCATTGCCATTTTCTCTCATTTCTCATATTTTTCTTCATTTTTTCCCTCATTTTGAGGTTTTATATACTCATATCTTCTGTTTCTTTTTTCCTTGCATTTATTCTTTCCACTTTTGTATTTGAAAGTTTTTATATGTATATCTTAATTGTTCAAAAGTTCTCATAGGGTGGCTAACATGCCCAATGCATGAATAGCAATCAACACCTATAAATAAAAAAATACTTTGAACTGTATTCTTTCTCAAAACATAGCTTCTTCTGCTAAAGAATCACAACCTAAGGGCAATCCCCCTGCAACAAACACCAGTTGGGCTAGCATTGCTGCCAACAAAACAAACACTTCTCTGCCTCTGAGCAACACAAGGCATGAAAATGTACAAGACTTGTGTTTGGCATAGTGCATACTACCCAGGCACAGTTATCTTCAATGTGAGCAAGATCTCACCTACCCACCTCCAGGTATATAAGGCATTGTTTGAGCAATACCCCAAGAGACTTGGTGCTGCTTCCCAGAAAGAAGGGAAGAAGACCATCTTTGAGGTTGGATTTGCACCTGATGACTATGAGAGTATCAGCAGGGCCTGTGAAAAGGGGCTGTACTTCAAAAAGGCCAATGCAACTGTAGTTGGTGTCTTGGCTCTTGGGCCTAAGGTTGATATCAGAAAGGTATCCCTTTCAAGACTCCCTTTAAGGGACCCACACACTGTCATAGATGGGATCAAGGACACAATGGTTCACTATGGCCAAGTCCTGGATGCAGGTGTCCTTTATGACACAACATATTGCACTTATGTGGGTGCTGGCTATGTGGTCCTGGATGTGGCCCCATACACAGATTCAGAAGGTGACCTCATCACCTTTGAGCAGCTCCAACACAACATCCCTTGGCTGCAGGAGGAGAGGGATGATCCAATGGAGGATCAAATGGTCCCAGAAATCCCCGAGGAAGCCCCAGAGCCCCAGGTAGTAACAGCAGTATTAGCTGTGGAAGAGGAGGAGGAGTTGCCCTCTCCTGGCCATGGTGTGATCATGGCCAAACAGGTCAAACAGGTCAAGGAGCAACCACAGATGGAGACCCCTGCCACCAAAAGGCAGAAGACAAAGGAGCTCTTTCATAGGGTGACTAGGTCTACTTTCTCTGCTACCACCAAGCCCACCACCCACATCCCTGGAGTACAGGCCAAGCCTGCTTCAACCCCTGCCATTCCTTCTGCTGGAACAACACCAGCAACAACAATAGCATCCTAGGATGTCAGCCCTTTCCCTCTCTGTCAGCATTGCCAGTATCAACTGCAATAGCTTGATCAAATTATCCAGTCCTTCTCATTGTTCAGACTTCATTTCTTTCCTTTAACAATCCTCATTCAACATCATTGCCCTTCAAGAAACATATGTCACATCACTTCAACTTGCCACCCTCCTTCACCAACAATTTTGCACCCACTCTTCCCTATGGACATACCATTGTGGTATTGTTTCTCTCTCTCCTCACCTTCATTTTGACTGCATACCCTTACCAGAGGATGATTGCGCCCTGCTGGTCAAGGTAAGTCATGTTTCTTCCTTTTATGATCCTTTCTATGCCCTTGTTCTTTATGCCCCTGCTGGTTCTCTTCCTCAACGAAGAGACTTTTTTCATGACCTTTGTTCCTTTTCTATTTCACACAACCCACTCATTTGGGATTGCCTCTTCATTATGGGAGACTTTAACATGTCTCTTCACACTCCCTCCACTCATCTTCTTCTTATGCCCTGGTGTGAATATCTCTCTTCATACTTTGTGGACTGTCACTATGCCCCTCCTTCTCCTCCATTACCTACCTTTAGGTGCAATGCCACTATCCTCTCTACCATTGACTATATTTATGCCCCCTCCTCTCTTTCTTCTTCCCTTAAGTCATCCAATGTTGAGCTGGTCTCATCTTCTTGCTGTTCTCTACCAATTCCTTCCTTCCCTTGACCAGCAAATTGCCACCCTCCAACTGGAACTGGTGGACATCTCATCTCTTTGAGCTGGCAAATGTTGGCAAGAAGAAGGTGAGAAATCTGCTGGTTTCCTCAAGAATACCATCTCCCAACACGCCTCCCTCCAACATATGCCCTCCCTCCAACATCCAGTCACCAACAACCTATGCACCACTCCTTCCACTATGACAGATGCAGCACATTCCTTTTATACAACCCTCTTTTCCCCTGAACCCACCAACCCCACTGCCACATCCCAATTGCTGGATCACATCACTCCCAACCACCAACTCACAGCAGAACAACAATCCTTCCTTCTCCTTCCCTTTACCATCCATGACATCTGTGACAGTGTATCTCACAGCCCCAAAGCTAGCAGTCCTGGTCCAGATGGTCTTCCCTATCCAATCCTTTCCCTTGTTTATGCCCACCCTCTCTATGCCACACTCATTACCCATCTTTACAATGATGCCCTTTCCATCTCTCTATTTCCCTCTTCTTGGATGGACACTACTATGTGCCTCCTACCCATGAAAGGTGATCTTAACCTTCTTTGCAACTGGCGCCCCCTTTCCTTAATCAATTGTGACACTAAAGTGTTTACATGGATGCTGAACTCTAGGATGGTCTGGGTAGCAAAGACACTCATTAATTCCTACCAAACTGGCCTCTTCCCTTCTTGCTTCATTGCTGACAATGGTCTAATGATCAAGTTAGCAATGGACCATGCCTCTTCCTCTCATTCCCCCACCATTGGCATCCTTCTTGACCAAGAGAAGGCTTATGACCATGTCCATCCTTCTTACCTCCAGTCCGTCCTTACCCATTTTTGTTTCCCTCCTTCCCTTGTCACCTCCATTGCCTCCCTCTTTTTCAACACAAAAATCCGTATCAATATTAATGGGCACCTTTCTGATCCTGTCACCCAAGCAAGAGGTCTCAGTCAGGGAGACCCATTATCTCCAGTCCTTTTTAACTTTGTCCTCAAACTGCTTCTTCTTGCCATCCAAGATGATCCTCTCTTCAGAGGTCATTCCATCCCCTATGCCTCACCTCCCTTATGCCTCAAAGTACTTGCTTATGCCAACAATATCCTTGCCTGCCCCAGCACACCCTCCAACCTCACTTGCCTTTGCCACCACCTTGACACCTACAGCCTTGCCTCCAATGCCTACACTAACCTTGATAAAACCCATGCCTTTTCCCTCTCCAGTGCTCCTCTGCCTGAATGGCATGAGCCACTTACAAGAGCTGGTATTCCCTCTTGGATAGACCACTCTTCTCCTTCTCTACTCATTTATCTTGGTTATCCCCTCATCAACACTCTTTTACAATGCAACACCTATGCCACCCAACTCCTCACCACCATCCAGCAAGCACTCCACATTCATTCACAACAATTCCTGTCAGTTCAAGGTAGAGCCACTGTGGTTAACACTTTAGTTCTCTCCAAGCTCTAGCATGTTCTCTGTCTTGTCTGGTTTCCTGTCTCCTTTTATGCCAAGCTAAAATCTATGGTGAGTAGGTTCCTGATGAGAAAGATGTTTCCTCCTATCAGCTATGCCAACCTATGTCTCCCTTGTCACTGTGGTGGTCTTGGTGTGCTGGATCCGTCCACTCAACAGGCCTCCCTCCAGTTTTGTTGGCTCCTTCCTTTTCTTTGTCCTGTCACCCAATAAGCTCCCCTTTCAATCCTCTGGCTTTGTGCCTATTTTTCTTATTATATGTCTCTTTCTTCTTCTTTCTATGCCCCCAATTATGTCTTTCTTTTCTTTTTTCCTGCTTTTTGTTCTGCTTTATGTCTGCCCCATTCACATTCATTTAATCTTCTTTTCTTGGCTTTTGACCATCTTCCCCTCCCACAATTGTGCAGTGACTTGTCTCCTGCTACATGTCTTTGCTTTCCCCTGTCATCCATATGGATATCATCAACCACCAACCCCACTCCAGCTAGGCCAGGCCTCAAAAACCTTACAGTTGCCAATGCTTATTATTATGACCTCCCCACACAATCCTTACAACGTCATCCTTGGACAGATTGGCCAATGCACCATTACCTCCTCTCTCATTTCTTCTGTGATGTGGATAACCATCACATCATCCACCCTCCATTCTTCATCCACTCATCCACTCCTCATATGAACCCACAGTCATCATATTCTGATACTGTGGATATTTCTTCTTCTCCCCTCACAACATCTTTCTTCAACTTGCCACTTATGCACTCCTCATCACAAGTCTTCTGCTCACTATGCTATACAACACCTGTGCCAAACTCTTCTCCTGCTGCCTCACTTCCACCCAACAAGTGGAAAGCCTTTTGGAAGGCACCTATGTCACATGTGGCAAGGAATGTTTGGTTTTGCCTGTTGCATGGCAAACTGTCCTCCTTGTCACTCCTACACCACATTATGCCCACCATTGTTCTGTCTCTCTCTTGCCGCCTATGCTCTCACCCTTGCCACAGTCCCAAACATTTCTTAGTGACTTGTCCAAGGGTTTGGCCTGTCTGGATGTCTGTTTTGCCATATTGGCTCAACATATACACTCCTTTGCAAGCAGATACTATTCAACATTTAGATTCCTTTTCTCTTCCTCCCAATAGACCTCTGACTAGTAGTCAAGTCTTTGGTGCAGTTCTCCAGGCAATTTGGCATGGCTACTGGGCCAGCCACTTCCACAACTCTCCTTTCCTCACCTTCACTATCTCTGAATGTGCCCAATCCTTTCTTACCACCCTTACCCGCAAAAACAAAAACATGTCATAGTCTAGTGTTTATTTTAACTTTATGCCCTTTTCTCCTATATACTCCTTTTGTTTAGCTAGTTTTTTTTTCTTTCTTTTTTCTATTATTTTAATTTTCTGGAAGTGACTTGTGCCCAATATGCTTTCCCAGTCAGACCTCTCAGTGCAACATATGACTGTGTAAAGATGCTCAACAAAAAGTGTCTTATACAAAAAAAAATCTTTCTCAAAAGGCTCTTTCATGTAATAAATATTACCCAAAAGAGTATATATAAAAATCAATAGCAAACATTACCACCATCTATCTGTCAACAACAACACCCCCCAACACCCACATCACACTGAATCCACTAACCACAGATCTCACCCTAGCACCACCAGCCAAACCCTTTGAGTTTGGCACTTTCAATGTTCCTGCCACCTACAACATCCCCAAAAGTAGAAAGGAAAAAATACTTGCCAAATACACTTGAGCAAGAACTAACAAGAAAAATAAAATGTCCAAGGTGGAAAAGGCTAACACCCACACCCAACAGATGCTGCAGATGATGGCAGCAATCCAAAAACAGATGGAGATCTTTGGACTCTGTATCCAGGAATTGGAGGTCCAATTGAAGGCCAAAGATGCAATGATTGCATCCATCAAGGCTCAGGCCACTGCCAACACTGCCACTGCCACTCCTGCTAAGCAGAACAACTTGACTGCTGCTTCAAAGCATGCCCCAACCTCCACACCCAAACCCACACCCACACCCACCACCTATGCCAGCATGGCAAAGAAGAACACCCAGGCCAAGAAGCCTACAAAGGCCAAAGCAGTGCTTAAGGCACAACCAGTCTGTGCCTTGCAGGAGCCCACTAGACCATCAGCATACAAATTTGTATATGTCCCTTGCTGCCATCACCTCAAGTATGGCCAGGTCTGCAAGATGTTGGGATTGTTAAAGATCCAACAGTCACACATCATCAACATCCACTTCCTGGCAAGGGTGTGATGACCTAATCTGAACACTCCTTTATTTTGCATCACTTCTATGTCACTGATCATACACTCCTTTATTATTTGTATAGCATATGTCACTTAGTAATTGGATAGTACCATAGAAACATTCATATAAATACTTATCCAATTGTCATAATAAAATCTGCATTCTGATATCTGTTATCAGCTTATACTATTTACTATATCTTGTCTCATATGCACAACACCTAGTACCTTCTCCCTACCTGTTTCCAGTGGTCTCTTACAAAGGGGAACATTTGCACTGCTGGTCCACAGCAGCTACAAAAAGAAACTCAAGGAGCACCTCAAGAAGCTGAAGATCAGTCCAATGAAGGACTTTAACCCTGTGTCTGCTGCAGCTATTGCAGACCCAAAGCTTTGGGAGGAAGCTGACAATGCCAAGGCTGCAAAGGCCCAAGAACTCTTTGATCAGAGAGTGTCCAACACCTGTCTTTGTTCCCCCACTCACTTAGGGTACAGCATTGCTTGCCACTTTGGCTCTGGTAATGCCACTCCCCACCTCTCTGCCACTGCCTTTGAGAAGCTCTTGGCAGATCTTAAGGCCAAGACCCCAGTTGCCAGCCACCTCACCACCCTTGAAGAAGAAGCCATCCAGGCATTTGGATCAAGCTCAGCAATGGACAAAGATAAGGGAGATGCCCAAAACACCCACCAAGAAGAATTATGAATAGACTGAAGATTGGTCTATTGAACACTTGTGGAATCAGGCCCAAACTGGTGAACGTTCTGAATGTGTGTGTGCAGAATAATATTGATATACTTTTAGTAACAGAGACTTTCCTGACCAAAGATATGCAAATGTTGAGGTGCCCCTGAATACAAATACACAACTATGCTACAGCCCATGGTGATGCTGGACAAGGTTTTGATTGAGTCTTATTCTTTATTTGTCCTGACTTTCCTTACCATGTACATTCCTTACCCATTACTAATCCTTTTGTTGTCTCCTGTAGGATTGGCCCATATACACTCCATGGTCTGTACCTACCTCCAAGGCTGTTGTCTAGTGAGACTGTGGAAAGGTTGAATTCACTACCCATAGACAACTTCACACCCATCCTTGGTGACCTGAATACACATTTAGGCCACCTGACTGAAGATCATGGCATAAATGACAGACATGTGGGATTTGAAGACTGGATCTGCCATCAGGATCTAACCTTGTGGAACTCAGAGTTGGCATTTGGCTTGCCTACATATGAGCAAATTCTAGCAGATGGTTGTTGGTTTGCTAGCATTATTGACCTGTTCCTGTCAAGAAGCTACAACTTCTCCAAAGTGTACTTGCACATTAGGGACGATCTGATATTAGGTTCAGAGAAAATTGTTTAAAAGTATTATATCTCCAATTATTTATAGAATATCTTAGGCTTAATTTTAAATAAATAAAAAGTTTCTAATTACATAATTGTTTTATAAATTAAATTGAGGTAATAAAAATATTATTTAAATCATAAAAATATAGTAAGCTTATAATTATTAATTACATTTAAAGCTGATTTGTATATTTAAAGCTAAAGCATATATTTAAAGTTGTATGGATGTTTAGTATATTTATAAAAATAAAGACCATATTAGCATAATTACTTTTAAAACGTTATTCAGACCACTGCTTGTGTGAGCTGTCCTTTCAGCCATTGCTCATACCACTGCTCACAACAGAAACAGTTGTCTGTTACCTCTGGAGACTGCAATGTTTAAACAAACAAACAGTCTGTGACCAGTACAAGCAATGTTTTGCAGAGAACACAGGTGAACTGCAAAGAGAGATCCAAAAAATATTGGAAGACAAAACCCTGTTGTATTCTGTTAAGATGGAGGACTTTGCTGAGAGACTCAATGAGTCAATCTACAAGGCCCTGGATGATAGCGTAGGGTGCACACAATCCCATCCAAAAGCTTGGAAAAGCTACTGAAATGCTGATCTACAACAGTTAGCTGACCATTGTCAAGAACTTTATCATTTTAGATGATGGGTAGGCAATGATATTGAATGCATTGAAGCCCACCACTTGTATGAGGAAGCATGTTTAGCTTTGAGAAAGACTTTAAGGCAAGCACAACAAAAAACCTGGCATTTATTTTGTGATAAAGTCCATAAGGGCTTAACAGAGATAACAAGTGCTGTGAAAAGAATGAGGATGTGGAGACGTTTGCCAATTTCCCCGTCATCTCCAGAGGGCCCTTGGCATGCTGCCAATCACATGATTGACCACCTAGAGAGTGTGTTTGGCAGATCTACAGAAAGACAGGAGTGTCAGGAATTTATTCTCTAAGACAATTCAGTCCCATAGGACGTAGACTTTATTCACTCTGCTATTCAAAAGATGCCAAATCAAAAAGCATCAGGCATTGATCATATTAGAGCAGAAATGCTCAAACCCCTAGTTTGAGTGCTAGTGCCTCTGTTACATCAGATCTTCACATTGTGTTGGAGATGGTTGTGGACGCCTGTGACCTGGAGAACAGCACAGGTGGTACCTATTTACAAAAACAAAGGAGAGCAGGATGACCCTAGTAACTATTGGCCTATTAGCTTGACATTGGTGTTTTGTAAGCTCTTAGAAAGATGTATAGCTGGGGAGCTCCTTTCAACCATGCCTGCATTGGACATGGCTCAAGGTGGATTTTGTGCTTGTCGTGGAACTCTAGACCAGGCCCTCTGTATCCACAAACTTATGGGGTTGTACACTGCCCAAGGATCAGGAGAGCAAGATCCAAAACCTCTAGTTGTTGTCTTCCTAGATATTACAGCTGCATATAATAGTGTGGAATGCTCTGTCATATGGGAGTTGCTGATGCCCTTTGTGTCTCAGCCATTGTTCTTGCTACTACAGAATTTATTTGATGACATTGTGGTGAATTTGATTCTGAAAAATGTAGCATCCTGGGACATTGCACCTAAACAATGAGTCTTACAGGGTAGTATTCTTTCTCTATTTCTTTATTCTATTTTCATTGATACTCTTCCACATTTCTTAAGGTTTGCTTTGGTATCCCCAATACTGGTTGGTATGTACCCACCTACCATGGGATGGTCCATTAATCTCTGTGCTCAAAATCCTTTTTCTTTTGCTTCCCCACAGGCAACTGTTCATGCATTGCTTGACAAGTTACAGAATTCCCTTCACAATCCTTTTCCTACTTCTACAGTTTCAGATGACTCAGAAGAGTTATCAGATTCCTCTTACAGTCCATCCTATGTTACTGTTACTTGGGCTCCTATGAATTGTTTGTTGTATGCTGATGATGTGGCTCTTATGGGCTGCCCAAAGATATACATCAAATGCTGGCACTTGCCAAAATTCACTCAACCCTCCTTGGTTACAAATGGAGTCCCTCCAAATGTAAAGTACTCAATGCCCCAGCCAATGTGCCATTTTATCTCTATGGCAATGAGCTTCAAGGCTGTGATACTTTCAAGTACCTTGGTATCCCCTTTTCACATCAAGGTATTAACCAAGACACACTTTTCTCACACTCACAAGTCAAGGCAATTGCAGTAATGCAAAAGCTGAGAGGAATGGGTGTAAACATGTATGGCTTAGGGATTACAGCAGTCCTAAGAGCTTATACTGTTTTTTTGGCCTATTTTGGAGTATGGGTTGGTTATTTGTAATGTCAATAGACTAGGCATCCACCCACTACAAACCTGTCAGTCTGCTTGTCTGAGACTTTGTCTTGCTAGATCTGCTACTGCTAGGTTTGGAACAATCCAGGTTGCCCAATTAGCCACCCTCCCTAACATATACTCTTGTTTCCTTTTGTTGTGTTCCAATTTCAATCCAAAGATTCTCTATGAATAAGTCAACACAAGTAGTGTGCTGTGACATTCAGAATACTCTATGAAAGCTTGAGTGCACACAAGTACCATAGTACATCTCTGTATCATCTCACTGATTGGTTGTAACTACAAATCAACCTTCTAAGCTCAAATTATTATTGGACACTTAATGAGCTGCCTTCATTTATAAATCCTTAGTGGATTAAATAAGACCTATCAAAGGCAATTAAAAGTGAAGACATAATAGATGGCTCTATAATGGTGTGCTTATTCAATGAACCAACCATAAGGCTCCAACATGTAGTCTACCATTAGGTAGAACACCTACACCAACCATAAAGCTACACCTATGTAAACTACCATAGGATAAATCATCTATACCAACCATATGGTTGCATCTATCAATAAGCTATGCCATGGACTAACCATTAACTACCAAAAGGTAGAATGCCACTGAAGGATAAGCACCCACAAAAAGTATAAATAATGAACCACTCTTCACTTAATAAAAGTTATCTTTGTTCAGTCTCATTATTTTCTACTTGTCTGAATAATTACAGAACAGTTTGGAAGAGAATGACCCCAGCAAACACCCTCCAGGATCTGAAGGCTCTCCTGGTCCAGGAATGGGACAAGATTCCCAAAGAGATTAACAACAACCTCATTAACAGCATGTATCAGAAATGTAGGGCTGTTATAGAGGCCAAGGGTAGAAACACAAAATATTAAGGGTTTCCACCCAATAAATTTGTTTATATTATTCTGTTGACCTTCTTTATACTTCATCCAATTTTCAAGTCTCTACTGTGTTTTTAATATGTGTTTTTATGACAAAGAATAAGTATTGCCCCAAACAAGAATCCTATTGGAAATTAAAAACTTTGACTATTTTTTTGCCTGACACTATAGTTGCTGTATTTGTGTTCTCAGGATTGTCCAAGTTGCTCCAAGTATCCCTTGTTGGATTTCAGATTACCATAGGATAACAGTTATCTTTTTGGTGTCCTGGTTTCCTTGCTGACTTTATGGCCTTTTGGGTGTCTATTTATAATTCTTAGTTTACCATCATTACCTACTTTTTATCATTTTTTTCTGATATGAGGTTTTGTATTCTCTGTCTATCTGTCTCTTATTCTTCTGCATTATTTCTTCACTTTTGTATTTGAAGTGTTTCAATGTTTATTCTTATTTTTCAAAGGTTCTCATGGGGTGGCTAACATGCCCAATGTGCAAATAGCATCCAACACCCAAAAATAAAAATACTTTGAACTGTAGTAATAAGGTAAGGAAAGGGTTTGGAATAAAATTTGGAGGTAGGGGAATAGTCAGTTCAATTGAATAGACTATGAAAACAAATAAGAATAATACTTTGCAACACAACAGTGAAGCAAAAGAAAACAGATAAAAGAGAAACAACAGTACACACAGGTACAAAATAATATAATGTAATCAATACTTTGCTAAGAATTAATTTGTAAATGACAATAATACTTCATAAGAAATCACAGTAGCACTGCCCAAAACTTGTCTCAGAAGATATCAAAAAGAACAACAGAAGAATAAAAAGATAAAAGAAAATCTTGGAGTATTATTTGACAATTTATTTCAGTTTTTTGTTAATGGGATATTTATACTAAAGAACTAAATTTTAAAATAGAGAATGATTTCATAGGAAATCAATTCTAGAGAAAAAGTATTAAGACAATTGCATTGTTACTACATCATATATGAATAAGCTAAACTAGCATTGTTATAAGAATACATTATAACAATGATTCTTCAGGAGAAAAAGAAAAGAAAACTAAATTAGTGCTATTGAGATGAACTTATAGTAATGAAGTTATCTACTGCAAAAGCAACTAAAATAGTTTAAAGAAATACATCATAAAGACAAGACAAGAGAAGAGAAGACAAGTTTAGGTAGAAAATAGAATAGTATAAGAAAAAGAGTAAAGAAAAGAAAAAGATTGTGGGACAAGAGTATTGATCTCTATACCATGTACAGAAAATGTCAGAAACATACTGAATCCCAAAAGAGGAAGAAAAGAGAAGATCAACACAAAAAGGAAAGAAAGAGAAACAGAACCAAAAAGGAAATAGTCAAGGAACAGAGAAATTTTCAAAGTCAACTCACTGCACTATGCCTGGCAGTCACTGAGGCCAACAAACTCACAACACCACATGTCAAGTGAAAGAAAGGTTATGTAGTATAGGTTAAAAAAATTGTTTAGAGATATGCTACAGCTTTTTCAAGCATTGTGATCTCTTCAGATGAATATAAGAGTAATAGAAAGTAAAAACATCTAACTAAACATTGAAAAAATAGATGAAAAGATAGAGAGATATGAAAAAGAAACAAAATCTACTAGCATGGGTAGTAACCCAGAAGTCTACGCATCAGCGTGCACTGGTTGTGTAGTGTAATGGTTATCACGGTGGACTTTGAATCCACCAATCCGAGTTCGATCCTCGGCACGACCTTCTACAATCATGTCTTATCTATTTAAGATAGTTTTATTTTGTATAAGACACTTTTTTATTGAGCATTTTTAGATACATTTTGAATTTTATAATACAATTATAATGTTATTATAAGTTTCATCTATTAATATATTGCTATGTATTTAATTTTAAATATATGCTAAAATTGTAATAATATTTTAAAGTAATAATTATTGACTCTAAATTTTAATATTATTGAAAAAAGTGTCTGTATAATTTATGTATATGTTTTAAACAAACTTAATTTTGATCTATTATTTTTAAAAAAAACCTAAAGGCCAAAGGTGTAGTTTATAAATGTAATAGATATAGTTCTCAATTTGCTTCTGCTATCAATTGAGCAAGCTTATATACTTTCTTCTAATTTACATTGATTACTTTTTATAATAACAAGTCTTATGGGATTATGGAGGGGTGTGTTCATCATTCCCTTTTTCCAAAATACTTTAAGGCTTGTGCCTTGCTAAAGGTCTTCATTATACTCTTCATCCTCTTGGCTTATCCTAAGTCTTCTTAAGGGCCTCAGTGATAGACCTGGCACTATAGGATTGCTGAGTGGCAGTTCTCTTTCTTGTTTGCACTGGTCTTTCCACTTTTCTATGGCTATTCTTTTTTGGCCATACCTGCTTTGTCCCAAGGTGCTTGTGCCTTCATTTTGGTCATGTTCATGGTCAGAATGGCCAACCACTGGTAAGACTTCTTCTCCCTGTTCTTCTTCTGATTGCAGATCTTTTTAAGCATCCACAACACCTTGAGGCTCTTTGACTTTCTCTTCTACTTCATACTCTTATATTCTTTCTTGAGTTTCTGACAAGTCTTCCTCTTGTGTTGGGCTTTCTGGTACTTGTAGTTCTTCTATATGCTCTTGATCTGGTGGTGGAGGGCTTCCAAGCTGTGTTAGTTCTTCTCCTTCATCCCAGAAGTAGGACATCAGCCTGTTTCCATGGCAATTCTTTGCCAGAGGTATACCTTCTCTGTCCTACATCAAGTATACTGAACAGTGCCTAGCTATCACTTGGAAAAGACCCAACCTTCTTTCCCACTGCTTGGACATGATGGAGACTTTTGGTAAAATCTTCCCCAAGACCCATTCTCCAGGCTCAAACCATCTAGGTCTTATGTTATTGTTTGCCCTTTCCAGAGCTTTTCTCCTAGAAATATCTCTTTGTTGAGCCATTGCTTCTGCCAACCTTTTTTCTAGGGCCTCAACACCACACTCATATTCTTGATGTCTTGTCAGACCTGGCTGCCCAAGCTCAATTGGTGTTCTTGGATAGAAATGCTCAAATGGAGTACATCCTATGGCTGCTGATATAGTGTGTGCATGTGTAGCCACTATGTATGGTATGTGGTGTGTCCATCCTCTGACTTCAGATTGTTTGATCTTCTGTCTTCTGAGTTTATATTTAAATAGTTTCACAGATATTTTGGCCAGTTTGGATTGAGGGTGCATAGGAGAGGTACATATATGTTGGATGTTCTTCCTTTCAAGATAGTCTACAAATTTATGTGATATGAATTGATGGCCATTGTCACTAGTAGTTTTTTTGCAGAGGCCATGCTGAGAGAATCAGATTTGTTTGAGAGTATCTATCACTGTTGTAGTAGTCATGTCAGCAATAGGATAAACTTCATAGTAGCCACTGGCCAGGCCTACAGCTATCAGGGCATTTATTTCTGGATCCTCATCCTCTCCATTTTGCAACAAGTCAATGTAGACATGCTCCCAGGCTTCAGAGGTGGCAGAAGTAGTCATTGGCATATAAGATCTTTGTTGTAAAGCACTCAACTGACAGAAGTGTGTTAAATTCAAAAAGGAATTAATCAGACTCAAGAACAAGATGCTTTTATTAAAACAATTTTGACATGTCTATTTATACTAAATAGACAGGTGACTGTGTTATTGAGAATAATCTATTACTGTTTTAGGATACTTGATAATGATGGCCTGTACAGTAGACTTTAATATGTGGTGTCTTAACTATGAATTACATTGTAGAAAGAAGACAGCTTAATAATTGGTCTGTGACTGCTACCATTGTCTTCATAATTACAATAGGTAGCCTATGGCTTCCAATGTCTTGGATCCTAAGAGAAGGTCCCACTCTGTCTCAAAGTCTACCACCACTAAGCTTATCCATCTGCCTGGACAGCCATTCACTCTGACTTTAGCATTGGCTTGTCCATAGGTGGTATATGTGTCTGTGTTCCACAAGGATTGGAGCTTTGAAGGTGATTCTGTTCTTATGCTTAGGCCCAGTCTGTCAACAGTCTCCTTAGTGACTAAATTTGCTGTTGCCCCTTGGTCTGCAACTGCTTTTACACTCTTTCTACCTATTTCTGTATCTGGCAGAGTGACCCAGTGTGTGGGTTTGTCCCTCATATTTTTGCAGTGTTTACTCCAACTAGTGTTTGGTATGTTTTTATTCAACATAAGAGATCCTATGACTAGAGGTGAGGGGTTGTAAACACTGCTTAGACTTTTCCCAAAGAGCCCTTGTTGAGTTGTGCTAGCAGTACTTTTATCTGCTTCTCTTGGGCCTCCATTTCTTTGTTCTGAGCCTCCAGCTATCTCTCCAGGTCCTGGTATCCTGAGCAATTCTCCCTAGGTCTTCTCTTTTGGTGTGGCATCTGGTGGTGAGTGTGTGGGGCTTGTTGTATGTGATGGTGACTCTCAGGGGTGAGGTTTTGTTGCCTCAGAGCTCCCTCTGTTTGGGGGTAAGGGGCCTTTGCCACAGGGAGAGTGATCTCAGCAAACTCTGAGAACCTGACCAGTATCTTCTCAAAGTTTGCCTCTGTTACCAGACTTGGGGACTTTCCTGTAAAGTTCCATACTTGAGGAAATGTCTTGTACAGTGCAGTGGCTATGGTATGGGCAGCAGCATCTGAAGGTGTCAAGAGATGGTAGGTTCTTTGGGCTTCTTGTACACAAGTGATGGCTGTATATCCTGCAAAGTAGTCACCTTTGTCTAGCTTTACCAGAGTCTTGGTTCTGTGGGTGTGAACAGGGAAGATAGTTCCAAGCAGCAAGTAGAGTTTCTCTGGAGTGTCACACGTGTGGAGGTCTGCTAGGAAAGCAGCTGGGCCTGCCAATTTGGTTTGGAGGAGGATTACCTTGATATAGGGATCCAGTCTGTTCAAAAGGATCTTTTCCTACTGGGCCATCTTTCCCTTCCATGTCTCAATGTCCATGGACTCAATTGTACTTGTAAAGGTGGGAGCCTTCTTCTCAAAGAGATTTTGGGCAGAGGAGATATCCATTTGGACCAGACCTTCAGCTTTTGTGGTGCTGGTAATAGTAGGGGTGGTATTGTCAGGCATTGTAAATGAAGAAATAAGTGTTAAAAAACCTAAAGGCAAAAGGTGTGGTTTAGGAATGTAATAGATATATTTCTCAATTTGCTTCTGCTATGAATTGAGCAGGCTTATATAATTTCTTCTAAGTTACATTGATTACTTTTTATGATAAAAAGTCTTATGGGATTCAGGGGGGTATGTTCTTCATCCCCTTTTTCCAACAACAGTCTATCTAAAAATACTAAAGAAATTTCTTCTGAAACATTTGCCAAGTCTTTCCATCACCCCAGCATGTTGAGTGTAAGAGGCTTCCTAATTTTCAATAGTACTAAGTATAAAAGGCTGCAAGGAGTAGTCTGAACTATCTAGCAAATAGAAAAACTTCTTAATGATGGTGGGGTGATGGGTCAACTCTAGACACAACCTACAACAAAGAGAGTCTATGCCAGGATTCAAAGTGAATGCATTGGTTTCAAGTAACAAGTACCAAGAACAAGGAAAGGATTGCAAGTGAGGTACAGGTAGACAGGCAGAAGACATTAGTAGAGTAAGACAAGTAATAGTGTTCAGAGTGAGGTACTTGAAATCTTGAGGTAAGCAATTGTTGAGAATCTTGAGGAAATTAACCCTCACATTCCAAGAGACATTGCTATTTCAGAACTAAATTAATTAGACATAGCCAGAAAAACTATATAAGCAGTTGTAATTGTTGTAGTATAGAACTTTGAGAAATATAACACCTTTATTACCAAACACACCTCTTGTCCCTGGCTGTTTCTGAACAAGATCAAAGGCTGCAAAAATGTTATGGAAGACACTGTCTATATGTCAAAAGGCCATGAGACAAAGGTCAGGGCACAAGAGAGGTAGGTGTGAATCTGATTCTGATGTAGAAAGAAGTGCTGATAGCCATGAAGTGACCAGGCTATTAGACACCCTTGTAAATGCACAGAGAGCCCTAACCACCAAAGTTGAAGAGCACATTACTGTAGTAAGGGGTCAAGCAACCCAAGTCTACCTTACTTCAAAGGAGCAAAGATAACACCCAGATTCAATAGAGAAGACATACAGTACTGCATAAACTGTCCTATATGAGATTGAACACAAGAAAAGAAGTCTTTGGGCATGGATATCACTCTCAAGACATGCCAGAGTTTTGACAGGATCAATGTGTTGATCACTGTGGACTTACCTCAAACAGAAAGAGAGTGGGACTACTTTAGATACAAGAGTAAGAGAGGATAAAGTTGAATTTGTTAGACCAAACATAATTTGTGATCAGCTTATATTGAATGAGCAGCCATTATTACAAAATCCCATTTCTTTGCTATTCAATGCTGATCAAAGAGCAGTTCTCAACAAAGAGCTCAATCTGACAAGATTAAATACATCCAAAATCATTAGTCCAAAGATGATGTTTGTAGATGGGCCTGGTGGTACTGGAAAGACATTTTTGTTTCAGGTTTTGCTTGATTCAGTAAGAAGAAATCAGGAGTATGGAGGTGTTTCACTGACTGTTGTATCCAGTGGAACTGCAACATTGTTGTTGAGAGATAGAAGAACCATACATTCCATGTTCAAAATCCCACTGATCTGCCAAGCAGCTTCTGTTTGTAATATCCCACCAAGGAGTGATCTTGCTAAGCCAATATGTATGACAAAGTTAATAGTTTGAGATAAAGCATCTATAATAAGTTGTAGCATATTTGATGCAGTTGATAGATATTTTAGAGATATTATGAAAGTACAACAGCTGGAATTGGAATCTATACCTTTTGGTAGCAAAGTTATTGTATTTGTTAGTGATTTCCACCAAGTTCTCCCAGTAGTGCACAAAGGAGCTATGATGGATAGTGTTGATCAAGCCATATCATTAGAAAATAGTATACTTGCAAACACTTTACAGCAGTTTTCAAGATACCTTCTTGATATTGGCAATGGCATTGTTCAGACAGTAGGAAACTCAGAATTGATCAGAGTTCCTGATGATATGTTATTGACATGCTTTAATGTAAAAAACTTAGCAGATACAATCTATGGTAGCATATTATATCCTGAAAATGACACACTGCCAGCATATATAAGAGACCAGATAGTTATAAAAGCTATACCTATACCAAAAAATGCTGATTTTATACAGATCAATGACTATATTATGGACAGACTTCCTTTTGGAGAAAGTTTTAGTTTTTACAGTAGTGATAAAGCACTCACAGATGAATTAGATGCCATAAATCTCCCCATAGAATATCTCAACAGTATGAACCCAGGAAAACTTCCTCCTCATTACCTAAAACTGAAAACAGGGTCGCCTATAATGTTGCTTTTTTCTTCAAGGCCTATGTCCCCTTTCCACAAAAAAAATATAATGCTGCTTCAAAATCTGGATCCCAAAAATGGTCTAAAGGACAAAGGTTGGAAAAGGTTGGCATCTACCTTCCATCTCCTGTTTTTTTTCCTATGGACAGCTATATATAGCTCTTTCAAGAGCAAAGTCACCAAGTGGGATTAAAATTCTTTTGGATTCCCAAAACTCAAAAATGCCAGGAAGAGAGGGCAGATATACTGCAAATGTTGTTTACAAAGTACTTTAGTTATCAGTCCATATACTTATATTTAATCTAAAATAAAACACTAAAAATTTATCACACTGTTTATATCAACTGTAAAACATACAATTCTGATAAGCATTGGCTTGATCTACACACCCAAAGGGCAATTCCCCCCCCAAAGCAAAGCATAGGTTGTAAAATTCCCACAGTGGGCCAAGTGACTACTAGTCAAGATGAGCATAACTGAGCAAGGTAATGTACTATTATTAACAAAGGGAAACAAAAATAGAAAACTAGTGTCTTTGTCTGGGCTTGAGCTCATTGTATTCCACAAAACACTCATTGTTTTGTTATTAAGCAAGTGAGGACTCATTTCAAGTTAGTCTCAAGTAGTCTAGGTGGTCTTCTATACTATCAACGGTGCCTAGGGTATGCTCAAGAGCACAACTATCTATCTCTCAAGGATAAAACTCAAGACTTTTAGGGTATAGATTTTATTGCTATGAGAGAATGTACTTATGCAGTAGCTATATTCATCATATTTATTAGCTATTATTACAAATATGGAAGTATTTGATCCCTGGCATATTAATATGCTAGAAATCCTTCCTATGTTTTTGGAAGAGATTGCTTTTATAATTTTATATAGACTAATGTGGCAGATAGAAGATGAATATAAGCTATCAATCTATTAGATAGAAGAAAGCTTTGCAAAATATATTTCTTATATTACAAACACACCTTTTGTTTATGATTTTTTGAACACTATATTGTTGTCAATGGCTTGTTAGTCCAAAGGAAATCTGGTCAGTTAATGTGTGGTTAAACTCTGATGTTTATTAATTTGTATTGCTACGTCTTTTATACTTTTCTACTACTAGTATTTAGCTTCAGGGGTATGTTATTGAATACTACAAACTATCATCCCTTAGTATTTGATAGCATCCCCTTCTCAGTTTAGTAGTAGGAGTTAATATTTCCAAAAAGGGTTTTAGATACAATTATAGAGAATGTCTTTACAATATTACTATAATTGTTGTCTTTGGGTTTTTAGGCCAAAGGTATATGGAACAGTAGAATGTGTAGTTAAACTCTGTTGTTTATTGAATGGAATTGTTACGTCTTTTATACTTTTCTAATGGTATAGATTCAGGGGTTAACTATCAAAATGCTATGAACTATCAACATTCTTTAATATTTGATAGTTCATAGCATTTTGATAGTTAACCCCTGAATCTATACCATTAGAAAAGTATAAAAGACGTAACAATTCCATTCAATAAACAACAGAGTTTAACTAAATGTTCTACTGTCCCTTATACCTTTGGCTTAAAACCCCAAAGACGACAATAAACAATATATTTTACTGATAATACAATTTGATATTGATGTATTCTACAAAAGGAAATACAAATAGTATATCCATAAACCTTTTGATTCTAAACATTGTTCCATAAAAAGGTAAAATGTTTTTGGACATAAGAGGAAGGAGATATCACTGCTTAAAGACCAGAAAATCTCCTGGTGTGTACACCCTCTCTAGAAATTATTGGTGCAAAAATAAAAATGAATTTGGTGCACAAAAAGTTGTGAAAATTGGTGCACTTTTATATTGAATTTTTTTTTAAAATAAATAAACAACCATTCAACATTGAATATGGATCCATTTATTTAAGAAGATAGAAGTAGAAAATTTTACAACGAAGAGGAGGGCTCGGTTGCTGTTCTAGATATGGTGAACAATAGGCAATACCTACTGCACAACGTCACAAACTTTGGATAATGATTCTATCCATAAAAACAGGGACATTCAGCTTTAAATTGAGAGTAGAGGATATTGCTGTGTCTATCTTCCACCTTATTCTCCTGAGCTAAATCCTATTGAACAGTTCTGATCAGTTGTAAAGAGTAGACTCAAAAGAGAAGCTCTTTTGGATAAGGAAACATTATCCTCAAGGATATCATATTCTTTGTAATAAAGTGCTGTTCAGTGTCTTGAAAGGATTCTGTAGATATTCCCAGTCCAGATTTGATAATTGTTTAGAAATAAAATGTTTATACTAAATTCATCTTTATTTTTACACCAAAAATTCCGGAAAGAGTGTAGATTATAGCAGCTCTAACTAAGTGTCCGATGGTGCAGTTCAAAATATTTTTATTTTTGGGTGTTGGTTGCTATTCGCACATTGGGCATATCAGCCACCCTATGAGAACTTTTGGAAAAAATAAGAATAAACATATAAACACTTCAAATACAACAGTGAAAAAAATAATGCAAATGAATGGGAAACAGAAAGAAAAGAGAATATAAAACCTCAATGAGGGAAAAATGATGAAAAATGATGAAAAATGAGAAATGATTGTAAATGAGAATTATGAATAGACATCCAAAAGGCCATAAAGTCAGCAAGGAAACCAGGACACCAAAAAGATAACCGTCATCCTGTGGCAATTCGAAATCCAACAAGGGATACTTAGAGCAACTTGGACAATCCTGAGGACACAAATACAGCAACTACACTAGCAGCTTCTGGCTTTGCTAAACGGGTTAAGAATGGGTGGTAGAGGAGAGATTGGATGAGAAGTGAGGATACAGCATCTGTTGCTGCAGGAGTCTTTGCACTCTATGGCAGCGTTGGCGTTCCCGCTCAACACACCCATCAGCAGCCTCAATGAGCAAGCTACCAGCTGATGGCTCTACCTTAAAGTCTCGAGTAGACGTGGCTCAATCAATGGCTTGCAGCAGTATTAACAAACTGAGCCAAAGATCTCGCCATTCAACAAAAGACTTAACCGTGCGCGGCAGAAGATTTAGACAATAGTCAATTGGATGAACGTCTTGTGGTGGGGCAGGAAATAGGAAGAGTAAGAACGTGGAGCATTTGTCCAATGGTACACTGAGTTTAGAAGGTTGATTTGTAGTTATGACCAATCAGTGAGATGATACAGAGATTACTATGTTACTTGTGTGCACTCAATCCCTGATAAAGACATTACATACCTCTTTACCTCCAGAATAGTCCTTGGTAGTGTCTATCACTTCTTTCTATTGTTTTGCTTTGTTGATAATAGTACATTACCTTGCTCAGTTATGCTCCTATTGACATGTACTTGGGTGTTAAGTTGTATGTGCAGTGTAATAAATAACAAAAGGAAGGGATTATCAAAACAAATAATAATTTTTCTTTCTCTATTCTGGTGATGTATACACTAGCCTCCACTCATAAAGTTCATAAGTCAAACAATTCACACTTTATTTGGCTTGAGCCTAAAGCTCAGTATTAGAAACAATACCTTATCATTAATCACCACTGTTAATACCAGTTACAATAACATAGTTACTGAAGTGATTATGAATACTGAGTCAATAAATGACTATACAGTTCTCAATGTAAGTAAGTTTGGTTCTATTTTATGGACAATGACCACTATAGTTACTTCAGTATGTGTCTTATAATAAACATCTTTCTTAAACATTGTTATACTGCAAATACTGTGGGGTTATGGATAGCACATTATGTTAAACAATAAATGCAGTGACTGAGTTGTAATATTAAGAGGATTCTGGTTCTATTTCTTCTCTTTACAGCCAATTCTATACTCTTTAATTACAAAGTCAATAGCCATTGCTAGAATAGGCAAGTAGAATCTGAAATAGCCCATTGACACAGCGAAATATCCTTTTCAAACACATTAGCCAATCATAAGAATATTGCGATTTCATTCTCAAGATGTTTCTTTATATATCCCAAAAATCTTTGGGTGTGTAGTCACTCGTCTATTTAGTATAAATAGACTTGTTATATTTAATCTTTTTCAACTTATCTTCCCTGATTTCTTAATTATTAACAAAACAAACACGTCTTCCTTCTCTGGTCTATCCCCTTTGTCTCTTGCCGGTGTCCCCTGCTAGTCTGTCTTTCCTTTTGGAATGTATGGATTTTGAGTCTGTCTCTGTGTCCGTGGTGAAGTCCTCTGTGTCTGGTGGAGTCCCCAGTGGTTTCGGTTGTGTGTCCTGCCAACGACGAGTGCAGTAGTCTGGTTTCGGCCAGCACTACTGTACATGAATCATACATGGCCTTGGCCTCTAAAGTCGCAGCTCTGACAACAAAAGTTGCAAACAGGGTAGGAGTTGTATCTGAGACATCTCCTATTCCTTGAGTATGGGCAAGTGAACAAGGAATTTCACGTTGTAGGTGCCATTTGGGAACAGCTCAAGCAGCACTCCCAGATTACCGGCACGGGCGGAAATCCTCTTCCTGTTGTGCAAAAAAAATAACACCTTTAACCTGGGGCGATATGACTCGCATTGTGCCCAGAAACCTCCCATTTTTTAATGGCAGGGAAAGGTGGCAGATGCTTCCAAAATTGTCCTGGAGGATCTGCTTTGCTACAAGGGTTTCGAGGACGTTTTGGGCTCATAGTTTAGATGTGAACCAAAATTGGATTCGTCTCCTACCCTTGTGTCTGCCAAATAGCCCAGCTGAATGGTTTGGTAGATACAAAAAGTCTACCGCTGTCAAAACATGGGATGCGTTTAAGAAAGTGTATACTGCACGCTATGGTGAAAACCGTAGTGACCAGGTGGACGCTGCCTTAGAAAAGTTGCAAACCATAAGGAAAAGAGATGGTGAATTTGTGTCCTCTTTCATAGATCGCTTCAACGCGGTAAGAAGAAAGGCTAGGGTAACTGACGCACATGTGTTGATGAAGCATTTTATGAAAGCATTACCAGATAAGTTTGAGCATGACTTGAAGCTGGCTCTCATGAAGTGCACCCCTCGGCGAAAAAAGAATATAAAATTTATTTGCCAAACAGCACGAGGTTGCTGATTGTTTTGGTGAATATGAAGGTAGAGGCTCTGCTGCAAAGCGATCCATGAGCCACGAAGATAGGGATATGGGAGTTAGACGCTTCAAATATTCTTCTTCGTCTATCCACCCAAAGTTCGTAAAAGTAGTGATGTCTTTTGCTCGTACCATCGAGTAACTACCCACCGAACTGAGGACTGCAAGGCAGCAGCAAGTGGAGAAGTACGTCCGACCAGAGCCAAGAGAGGTACATGCTTCAAATGCCATACACCTGACTGGACGCCTAAGCACTTATGCTCAGGTAGCAAGTTCAGGGATCAGCCTTCCCTGGTGCAGAGGTCGATGAATGTAGATGCTACACCTACCATTGTACCCTTGTCAACTGATATGGAATTGTCAGACGAGGAGTTCCTGATGGTGGCGACGCAAGCACAGGCGTGTAAGTTTGATAACAGATTCTCAAAATGTCCTGGTTTGAAGTCTAACTCATCGTTCCTGTTATTGTAGAAAATGTCAAGTGCTATGCGCTCATTGACACGGGTGCGTCCTTTTCTTCTGTAATTCCCGCCTTCTTTGAAGCCCATGGTCCCAAGCCTCTAAATGAACAAAGTGGTGTTGTGCAGCTTGTCCGCAGTAACGCAACTTGCAAAAGACTAGGCTCCGTTGTGATGAATGTGTTCTATAATAAATTGCTTGTGACACACACGTTTGAAGTATTTCCATTCTTTGCTCATAAAAATGTTCCTATTTGCCTTAGTATGGACAGTGGAGGGACAGGAAAAATGGCTTTTTATTTTATTCATATTTTTAGAAATATGATATTTCATATCTTACATAAGAGACACTTAGCAGTTTTCTTTCTTAATAAAAGTGTATCTATATTTAATTTACAATGCAAATAACAGACGATCAAAAACTTACCATTGTTAATTTTTGAAAAGCAAATATGAAAGTAAGAGAAATAGCTGAAAGAACTGAAGTAAAGCTGTGAACAATCTACAATATTCTAAATCAACAAACGACAAGAAGAACCACTAAACGCCAAAAAAGGTTTGGGTGGACCTAAAATATTCAATGAAAGAGGAATACGACACCTTTTGAATGTTGTTGGCAAGAATAGACAAATGACTTTAAATGAGATAGTTACAGCAATACCCGAAGAATACAGCAAGCACATTGTTAGACGTGTACTGTATAAAGAGGGTATATTTAGCCGAGTAGTAATAAAGAAACCTTTTTTGAATGAAAAACATTAAGAAAAAAGACTCAAGTTTGCCAAAGAACATCTCCACTGGACTGTTGATATATGGAAAAAGGTTATATGGACTGACGAAAATAGTTTCGAAATTGGCAAGAACAGTCGAGTGATTCACGTTTGGCGTAAGGATGGAGAAGCTTACAAAAAATATTGTCTTGTTCCCACATCCAAGAGTAGAAGATCCTCAGTTATGGTCTGGGGAGCCATTCGTCACGGTGAAAAGTCAGAACTAGTGATGCTTGAGAAAGATGAACGAAAGGCTGTTGATTTTGTCAAGAAAGTCTATGAAGAGTCATTGCTACGTTTATGGGGTCTAGAGTGCCACTTGATATTGATGGAAGATGGAGCACCCACTCACAAAAGTATTTTAGCAAGTGATTGGAAAATAGAGAGAGGAATTGATAGTTTGGAGTGTCCTGCTCAATCACCCGATCTGAACCCCATTGAAAACCTTTGGATGCAAATGAAAGACAGGGTCCAAGAGAGATGCAACGGTACTGTCAAGACAGACAAGTTCAAAACTATTATACAAGAAGCCTGGGATTCTCTTGAGCCAAAAACATGGAATTCTTTGATTGAGACAATGCCAGCACGAATGCAAAAAGTCATCAAGAACAAGGGTGGGAGTACCCATTATTAAAGCTACATTTGTAGTAGTTTTTTATAAGCAAATGTAAAAATAAATTACATGTACGTATTCTATAGCCTTTTTTTTTAACATAATATGAACTTTATTATAATAGAAAATACGTTGTATTTCTCTTGATACAGGAAAAACACTTTATTGATGATATGAAATGAATCGGATTTTTTTTTAGAATTGCCATTTTTCTATCCCTCCACTGTACATTCTGCATCGATTGAATATTGGCATCACTGGATTGGTCAGCTCTCACTTTGATAGTGCTGGACCAAAGAAGCCAGATCCAATAGATCCCGATTTTATCAAACCTAATAATGATCCTTTTGGTGATGAAAATGAACGTCAACCCATGCTCAACAAAGTCAACGAATTGTTACAAAAGAATTCACTGGTAGACATGAGTAATACATACTGCAATTTACCAGGTGCTATTATTCATTTAAAAACTAAACCGGGATGTGTTGCTTATAAACGACAATATGACCTGCCTATTGCTTATCGTCCTGCTGTGTTAAAACAGTTGGAAGTGTGGCAAAATGAAGGTGTAATTGAAAAAGCTCCCTCACACACTGCATATAATAGCCCGTTGCTTGTAGTGAAGAAGAAAGATTCTCAGGGTAATCCTTCCTATGATAAACCCAGAATCGTTTGTGATGTTTGTCTTGTAAATCAACTTCTCATAGTCAATGATAGACAACAGTTACCACTTATATCTTCTATCCATCAACGTATTGGTGCAGCTCCAATTCATACTATACTAGACATTCACTCTTGTTTTACAAGCTTCTTGGTCGAAGAAGACAGAGAAAAGTTATCCTTTACTTGTCCTTATACAAACAGACAATTCCGTTTTATAAAGGCTTGTTTTGGTATCACTTTTGTAGGCAATGTAGTTCAACGGGTCCTTACAAATTTATTTGAAGATTTACCCTACGTCAATGTTTACATTGATGATATCGTAATCAGTACCTATCCACCACTCTCATATCATACTGAGTGTGTGGTTACAGTTATCAGTCGCCTAACACAGGCTAACCTGGTACTAAGCCCTGATAAAATTGTATTTGCTCAGCGTAGTATACACATTTTGGGCTGGTCTCTGATCAATGGTCAGCTTCTACCTGATCCTCGCAAAGTGGCAAATGCTCATATGTGGCCTATTCCTACTACTGGAAAAATGATCCAACGCTATCTTGGCTTTATGAACTTCTTTCGGTCAGTAATTCCATCTTTCTCAGATATTACTGCACCATTGGATGATCTTCGTAATTTGGGCAGCCTTAAAGATCGTTGGACCGAACGTCATGAGAAGGCTTTCTATAATCTTCAGATTGCCTTGGCCAATGCACCTGTCATATCCCCACCTGACCTACACTATCGTTTTCATGTGGCTACAGACGCCTCAATAACTGGTATTGGTGGCATGCTTTATTAAGTCATTGATGGTGACATAAAGTATATTGCTATGGTCTAACATAAACTTTCCGTTTCTGAAAGAAATTGCAGCACCACTAAGCGAGAACTACTGGCTGTTGTTTATACATTTACCAAGTTCCATAAGTGGTTATATCTTATTCCATTTACCTTACATACAGACCATAAGAGCCTGATATACCTTAATACTCAGGAAACACCTAATGCACTTATGCTAGGGTGGTGGGAATGTATCTTTGCCTACCATTTTGATTGTATTTGTTGTAATCACAACGACAACAGTGGCAGTCATAGACTGATTATTAGGTTATCTTCTTTCTACAATGTAATTCATAGTTAAGACACCACATATTAAAGTCTACTGAACAGACCACTATTTGACAAGCATCCTAGAACAGTAACAGATCATACTTAGTATACAACCACCCGTCTGTTTAGTATCAACCAACTCATCAAATTTATTTTAATAAAAGCATCTTGCCTTTGAGTCTGATTTCCTATTCGGATTTAATAGTGCTAATAAAATAAAATATGTTTCTTATTTTCTTATTTTCTTATTATTGTTGTTGTAAATGTGAAAGTTTTCTTCCCCTGAAACACATATATGACAGGGGAGAGAAAACCATCCCTGAATTTACTGAGAAGCTATTGTCGTATAACTTAGATCTTTTTAGCATAGAAAAAATATGCATATAAGTAGACCAAAATTCATACAATGAATCTTTGAGAAATATATCCTTTTAATTCAAACAAACACACCTATTGTTTTTTGAGGTTTCCAACATTATATTACTCATTAAACATGATATATGTTATATTCAACACCAAAGAAAGAAAGATAACGCCTCTTATATATATATATATAAGATGCATGTTGTTAAATACATCTGTAGAATTCTCCTATACAAGGCAAACTACATGTAGATGGCACTAGCTAAGTGAGCATGGTGAATTAGTTCAACATAAAAGTCAAGATTACTTTATGCCTTTTGAATCAATGGAGAGAAACAAGGCTTCTCAAGACTGGGAAATGTAATAGATGAAGCCCTTCCAAACCCTGTAAAATAGCCTTGAGATATTCTGGAGTGTAGGGTTTAAGAGATGATGACTTCAAGGAGCACTCACTTGGGATTTGAAAAGATATTGATACTGAAATGGTAAGAAGTATCTCATTGAAGTTATTAACAATAATGTTTTTTAGGGGATAAAAACTAAGGATAATGATACCAAGTATGGAGACTAAGCTTAATGAGTGTATACTGGCTATTGTACTGTCTTCTATGTTTTATCCAGATTTGGAGCCTCTGTAGTGCCTTTTATCTATATTATTTCAAACAAATAGAATTAACAGCACGATACAAAAAAGGTAGATTGTGTATAAAATAACTGTTATGATCTTCATAAATTACTGTAGTTAAGATATATTAGATGAAATATAAATAAATATATAATACTGCTATCATTATTTTGTATGTGAAAACAATGTAAAGTTCATGAGATTACATGTCGATGTATAATTAGCCTTAATGGGTGATGAGAATGCTTGTAATGTTTCCTTATGTTTCTTTGCTTAGCCAGATAGGCCATATTGGTACGCGTCCAATGATGGTGTTTAAGATATTAGTCCATTGTTTGTGATCTAAGGATAAATCACAAAAGAATTCCATTTTTTCTCCATTACTGAATATACACTGAAATCCATTTTTGAGTGAAAAGATCAGGCCTTCATGGGTTCTCCTGTCATTGGAATTATAACTTTGATTAACGACGAATCTGCTATCATCCATCAAATAGGTGTTGCTTTGATAAATGTTGTTGTTGTTCTGGTCTTTTGGCAAGTCTTTAATCGATGTTTGTGGTTCAGAGTAGTACTCGGAGGCATCTGGTGTAAGTTTAACGTTCAGAGCAATAACCTTTGAAAGGTCAACCACTGATCTTGGAGTAGTTAAAGAATCTGAATAGGCAAACAGATAACCTCCCTGAAGTTTATAATATTGTTTCTTCCAGTACTAAATAAATAGATAGAAATCCATGCGTCAGTCCAGTACTTATCACGGCCTTTTGATTTTAGACCATTTACCTTTACATCACCACCTAATTGATACATATACCCCTTCTTCCAGCAAGTATGATAGAATCTACGAATATTCATGACCTGTTCACATGCCTTCATTGTGTTTGGTAGATCTTCTGTCTATTCAAGCCCACAAAGTGTTAATATATTGTACAACTGCTAAAATTACAGTTCTTCTTACCTCTGAATTGACACCTGGAAGAAAGAAAAGCTGCACTTTTATTTTCCCAATTGCCTTTTCTCGTATCTGAGTTCCTTCTGGATGTTTTGGCTTATTACTGAGAAAATTAGAGCGGACGTTGCGATACCATCCATTAACAAGCACAAGAGAGGCAGAGCGTATTGTAGCAGAGCATTCAGATTGGATGCTTTGTATTGATACACGAGTTTGTGCTATTGCTCTATTTCTAGGATGAATGTATCGTTCTAGATCGTCTGTTTTTGTTCCCTTGTTTTGTCCCCAGAATCGCTTTGAAGTCTTTTCTAATACATTCTCTTCTGTCTGAAGGGTTAATGTAAAGTCACTCAATGAATTCAGATCTCTGTCAATACAGAAGAATGTGTGTTAGTCTTGACTAATATCATATTTTCTTCAACTTGCATGTAAAACTCCTGTTTAAATTGAATCGTGTGTTTCATTGCACAATAGTCAGTTGCATACTCTTTAGCGCCATCATTCACAACACACCGAAGTTTAGGGGATTCTACAGACATAGTAGTATCAGAGACACCTCTGGTGAGCCAATTGAACCGGTAGTCGTAACTAATGACATGGTGGAACTCACCTTTTGTAATTGGAACATCAAGATCTTCAGCTGTTAATATTTTGATATACAAGCGGCCAAGGGATACTGCATCTACAGGTAGTGCACTTGCACGAGAAATAGTACGATTCGACTTTTGTGAAAATAGTCTTAATCCCATCTAATAATATACATTAGTACTAATAGTGTTATTACTATATTACCGAAGAGTCTTTCCATTCTTTTACTGCAGAAGTTGCGTCTGAAAGATCGTCATCACATAAGACAAGAGTGTTTTGGCCTTGTGTTTGTTTATTTTTCAATTTCCCTGATGCTGTATAGATCAGTGAAAGATGGTCATAAGACGAAGGTCCCTTTAGCCTATCCGTCTAAAGGCAAGAATAATTGATATTTCAGTAACATTATGGAGCAGACCATGTGTGGTGTAAATCCTTACCTGAATTTCATTTTCTTTTGTGATAGTTTCTGTTATACGGTCAAGTTCGACTAGAAGCTTATCGTCAAATCCATATACCAATTCAGTAGATGGAATTTGTGTTGTTTGAGAGCTACTTTCCCAAGTACTATCTCTTGAGCATAAGCTTTCTGTTTCTTCAAAAGAAGTGATAGAAGGAGAGGAGACTGATGACATGGAATCACTATCGCCATAGTCATTTCCATGAGAAGCACTATCTCTAGTGAATGTATTAAGGGTAAGAGTGTTCCTTAATATAGTATCTACTGCATCTACTGCATCTACTGAATCTACTGAATCTACTGAATCTACTGCATCTACTGCATCTACTGCATCTACTGAATCTACTGTATCTACTGCATCTACTGTATCTACTGAATCTACTGTATCTGTTTCTTCATCAATACTCTCTTGTAGATTGGGTGTAGTGTGTGGGCTATTGACTGTCTGTTCATAAAGAATCTCTGATGTTGGAGGAGCCGAGGAGGAGATATCTGATAGTGTACTAATGTCATTGATCCCTTTTTGAGGAGAAAGATCCTGTCTATCAAGGGGCGGTGCCTGTTCATGGCTATTGATGGCGTTTTTTCCATCATGGTCAGCAGATTCATGCACAATGTATTGCAGTTTTTCCTCTTCATTGGAATTAAGCAATGCTATTGGTGGGTTGGGTACAGTCAATGGACTTTCTTGTGAAATGTCCTGCTTTAATGATTCAACAAGACTATTCTTCATCATTTTTCCTTTATGCTTTGTAAGAGAGTCAATAGCAAGAAGTGTTGAATTAGCCACCAGAGTAATGGGCATAATTGAATGATTGTGTTCTGTCAAAAGTGATATGTCTGCTGGATCATACATCACTTTACTTTCGTGTGTAAGTCTACTGCCATTTTCAATTTCATTATGATCCAACATGCCACCAATCCATTTCTCATTGTCTACCGTACTGAATATCTCATCCTGTTCTTCCAAGGGACTGCCTACATCTGATAGGTAGGCTGTATCCAGACTATCGATCTCATACACTTCATTTTGATCACTGAATTGTACTGTCTTCCGCTCTCCTTTCTTGAAGGATGGCAGTGTGGGCGGTGTATCTTTGGGTGTATGATCAAATTCAAGACTAGGGTGATTTCCCACTGCAGAGAATGCACCCATACGCTTATCAGAAAACAAAGATTGTTGGCTGGTTGTCTGAATAGCGAGTGAAGCCATTTCTATTTTACGAGCAGCAAATGTTGAGCCAAGGTCACGTCGCCATGGTGGAGAATAAGGGGGTTTTGTGGCGATTCTGTTCTTAACATCCAATCCACCTTCGGGTAATTTTTCCATTCTTACTGTTGGTAGAGTGTTGAATAGCAATAAATAATAGAGAAAGAACAGCCTTCTTTAAGCTTCATCTCTGTCGATGCTAATATGCCTTGCATGTCGGGATATCAATAGTGTTTTCTGGGATTGTTATTTTTATTTCCCGTTTAGGTATTTTATTTCTTCATTTCCTTTCCAATGACAAACTGTTGAGTAACTTGTTGTCTATCTATTACAGATAAGTTCCCATGGCAACAAGGGCAATGAGGACAGACATAGCCACTGTGAAATCTACAAGAAGAGGGTAGCATGTGAGTAGAAATAGAAATAGAAAAGACAACCAACAGTATGACAGTACAGCAACAAACGGACCACAGATAAAAGAACATTGCAATAAAGAGAACAATAAAAACAGCCTACAAAAGAACACCCAAAAAGGCATGTTGGGAAATAGAGGGCTTATAAGGTGTGTATAGAATAGGTCACACATGGTCCATTATACATTTGGCTTTGCTCGTACCCATTCAATGACACTATAATTCGTTAGCTTTGCTGCTATTATCTATATGTTATGTCATTGTCATTATGTCTGTTCCTTCAATGCCTTTCTATTTCCGTCTGTTTTTAGGTTAAAATGCTCCGGTAAAGATATCATCTGTTGTGCTGCTTCCTAATGGCAACTCTTCCTGAAGATACCTTAAAAGGCAGTGTTGAGATGTTGTGCCTCTCTTTCATAGTGATACTAAGAAGTAAGGGGGGAGGGGGTAGCTATACACTACTGTCTTTATATCTCCATCTGGCATTGATGTGTACATTTTAATAAGAAAATAGACAGCCAACAGTGAGCCATGGAGAATCACTAAACTACCATGGCCCCTTAGTTCTTTTTGAACATCTGCTGTAGACTAGGTGGCACTTGGGAAAGACAGACAAAATCAACCCAAGGTTCCATTATTTCCTAATCTGCAGTGCCATCCTATGCAGCACATTCACACTTCACAACTGCTAACACATCCACACAACCCTGCTCTTCTGCAAATGGATCCTTGCCTCACATGTACTTGCTAGTAGTATATACATCAGTGCACACTCCTACCCCTGGGCCATTCTGCTGAGAGTCAAGTGACCCAGCGTATCTACTGTCCTACTGTTTTATTCTTAAAAGTACAAAGGCAATAGACTGAGATGTTCACTGCCAATGGGACCCGTCTTTTATGGATCCATGGGCCTTTGGACTTGTGAATTCATGAGCCTACAAACCCACATATCCTTTTGGCATGAGAAAATAGATAGGAGTCTATAAGGAGTCGAGTCAGTGGATGGAATAGAGCAATCACCCGTCATAACAACTGCAACTGTTGGCTAGGACTTTGTTATGACAGGTGATTCCTAGTGGCCTCGGTATTTAAATAGTGTTAGTGTGGATCAAACCATGCATCTTTCGTATTTTTTTACCTTTCTTTTTCGGTGACATTATTATTTTTGTTGGGAAAATTCGCCCATCCACCCAATCCACCTCTATTTTGCACACAACTCTCTTCTTTCTAGAGCTATTACTGGATTATTACAATGCACTCTTATGGCGAGGCTTCTACATCAAAACCTCTAGTACGGGAGAGGTCTCCTCTTATTAGTGAGAGATATTACAGAAAAGACAAGCCTCTTCATAGAGGTTATGGAACAGCACTGCCTAACACAACTCATCGTGGTCAATGGAAGCCTCATTTATGCTTTCTGTTTGGGCTTCTGTTTGGCCTAACATTCCTAGGCTCTCTCGTCCTATTGCTTATGGCACCAGGATTTGCACAACGCTCTTTTGATAAAAATGTCCATTTCTCCTTTGATAAGGCCTCTATTCTAAACAGCACTCAGGACCAAGAGACAAGTGTCCTGACAATGCATGTGGCTGGATCGATTGTACTTTATAAAAACATAAAGGGATTGGCTAGCATTGCCTCTAGTGTGTTTGGACCTGTTGGCATTGCAAGTACTGTTCTGGAGGTGTATCCTTCTCCTATGAAGACAAACACAGTCAATAGAACAGCACCCATGATCCCTATGGGGACTATTCTCCTGCCTTCTCTCTCTCTTGCACAGGACAGCAGTACCACCACTTTTGACTTTATCACCCAGTTTACTATCCAGAATTCAGATACCTTTGTTGAGTTTTGTAAAGATGCACTGGCCTCTGATCATGTCATGTGGCAAATTGTTGGGCCTGTTTCAGTAGGGGTGGGGTGGTTGCCCTTTCAGCCTGGAATGATCCTTGATAAAGCAGTGATCCTACAAGGCATGGGAGGACTGAAGGATGTCAAAATGATCTCTGTCTTGTTTCCAGGTCCTCATCCATTAGGAGGAATGAAGTTTGAAAGCTCAGTCAGTATCTACAACCCTTCTTCTGTGCTCAGTCTTCAACTCGGTAACATTGACTTTGGAATTTACTTGCCAGCCACACAAAAAGACGAGAAAGATGTCCTTATGGCCACTGTAAAGGCAACAGACGCAAAGTTAATAGCAAAAGAAGCCAATGTGTTTAATGTGTCTGGAAGATCCATGCCTATAGAACCTCAAGGCCAGAAACGCATGGAGAAGCTTATTTCTACCTACTTGCATGGAAACACAAGTATTGTTCATGTTAAAGGAGTTCCTCGTGACCCAGAGGACAAAGGTACCCAAACCACACCTGAATGGCTACAAAAGACACTCCAAGCAGTGACGCTACGGGTTCCCTTTCCTGGGACACAACATACAGATCTTATTCAGTCGATTCAATTCAACCATTTGAAGATCGATTTTTCAAAGGGGAATGTCCCACTCATTTCAGGTGACGCCAATGCCATTCTAAAAAAGCCTCATGAAATGCAAGCATCCATAAATGTCACCACCATACAACCCCTCGTTTATTTGTTTATGCAAACTGATTCCAAAGATCCATTTGCCAGTCTATCACCCAATGAGCCATGTTTAGCGGATACAGTGGAAAAGAAGTCTGATTCAGAGGAGTCTTCAGAAGGCATACTAAATGTTCACTCGAGAATTGAAAAGGCACCCTTCACTATTATGCCTGGAAAGGAAGAAGACTTTAAGAAGTTCATGGAGAAGGTGTTTTATCACCAAAGCAGCACCATATACTTTCGTGGAGTAGCCAACGCAAGTATTGAATGTGCTTTTGGTCAGCTCAATGTCTCTGATCTGCCATTCAGTGGTGAGATCAATACAAAAGGTAGTTATCTGAATCAAAAGAAAGGAGTAATACAAAGTCATTAAACTGATCCACTTCTATCTTGTAGGTATGAAGGGCATGCAAGATCCACCACCCGTGATGGAATCTATGAGTGTTATACATGGTTATGCAGAGTCCATCCATGCCACCAGTACACTGTCTATTTATAATCCCTCTGATATTTATGTAAACCTTGGTGCCATCAATGTTCTCATCCAATACAAGAACGAGACCATTGGAAATGCCACCCTACCTGAACTTATCCTGAAGCCTCTTCAGAAAAACACAGTCAGTGCATTGGCTTGGTTACACCACGCATCTTCAGATACTATTCTGCATAAGCGTCCACGCTCAGTAAAAGAGAAGCCAAAGCCAAAACTATTGATTGACTTTGTCAGTCATTATATAGGTAATCATGAATAGACCCATAGATAGATACAAGACAGTAACGCTGATGTTTTTCTTTTTTGTTTCTTGTTTTTTGTTTTGTTTATTTTGTTTGTATTGTGGTTTATTAGAGAATGAAAATATTAGTCTGACGATATCTGGCCATCACTCCCACGCCAGTTCATCCAAGATACTTTTACCGTTACTCGAACAGTTTGTATTCACTACAAATCTACCCAAAATGGAAGCTGTTCCTCTTTTAAAAGCTACTCAAGTGAATATTCTGTCATCAACAGCCATCTTATGGTTAAGAAATCCATTTCCAACCATCAACATTCAAATCATGCGCATCTATGCAAAAGCCGACTACCATGGAGACGAAATAGGCACTATTAACGTCGACTTTATGAGTCTTATTTCTGGACTCTCAGGTCCATTAATATTACCTCCCTGTTCAAAGGAACTCCAATGCAATGATACAGAAACACCCAAATTACCCGTCTTGTCCAAGAAGTTAGGATTTGAAGCTATTAAATCAGCTATTGGTGGCCATATTGAAGTATCTGTGGACAGCCACGTGGATGTGATGGTAGATGACTTTTTGCTGGAGGACTTGGAGTATCGACGGGACAATCTGACGGCCAAAGTCCGTAAAGGCTTCTAATCCAATGAAATAACCTATTGATTCCTCTCTCCCTCTTTCCCCCTCTTTGCATGAATGTTTATCTGTGTATGTGTATTTCATCCTTTTTTTTGTATCTCTTGTATTCATCTATTCCCACTGCCATATTATTAATTACTCCATTCTGTTTATATTGCTATATAAAAATAACAACCCATCCAATGGTCTTTATTCTATTGTCACAGTAGAATGTTTTCTTATTTAATAATAGATAAGATACATTCAACTGATAATGAAAATAAATAAAGCTATTCAGACTGTTTGTATGTCATTTTTACTATGGATCTACTGACAATGGCTCGTCTATCAGCTAACAATAAGTAAAAAGAGCCCTCCCCCCTGTCTACATATGTATTCAATATACAATACCTCATAATAAACCAGTATGTCCATCCAGCTTATACCAGAAAAACCACAGTACTAAATATAGAGCATTACAGTAATTCTGCTGATCATTACAATAGTAAAAGTACAAATGCCTTTGTTTTAGCCAACACACGTCCATGTAGAAATAGAAAATGACAGTATCAACAGAAAGGAATAGTATTTCTCTCTCAGTAGCCCACAAGAACCATGAATTGTCCATGGAAAAAAAAAGCATTCCCTCATTTTCCTCCCCCTACTTTCTGTATTATTCACTGTTTATTTTATATTTCATCCAAAAAAAAAGTACAATAATTTGAATAATAGTAAATAATAACAAGCATGATTTTAAATAGACAGGCCTATCCGATTTATTATACGTGTGACTAGTTATGAGTTGACCAATATTTACGATGAAAGATGAAAAACTCCCGTTCTTTATGCTGTTTTGTTAGCTCTGGCTGCAGATGCCTTGAGTTTACGGAACTCAGCAATGTTTTTTCCCACCGCTTCACGCATCTCCTTATGAAGTTGGGGGCGGTATCCTATAAAGAAAAGAATCTCAAAAAGCACAAAGAAGGGTGCCAATACAATAGCTGTTTTCACAGACAAAGAGTGAGTTATATTGAAAATAGAATACATCATAAACTAATAATAATAATAATAATAATACCTTGAATGAAATTGTCTACCAGCTTTGGACTTCTCTTTTCTGCAAATCCATGGCCAGCAAATTGAAAGAGCCATGAGATAATATGTATTATAATAGCATTTCGAATAGCACCAGGAGTAGTCATTTGGTACTGTGTGGCTGTGTAGGCCATTGTTAAGAGAATGGGTGCATATATTATCTATCCAAAAGTAAATAACCATTCACAGAATGTAAGAATAGCTTACAGCAGCTGTGGAATCAAGCACAGCATAGTAGATGCTATATAAGAGAACAGTAGCAAAGCTGAGATTGGTACTCCATGATGGGAGTGAGTGAAAAAAGGCTGGGAGGTATTCAACAGGAATAAGGGGGCCAGTTTTGGCACCAACGACTAAGCCTATGGACAGAAACAATGGTGAGTTCTATATTTAAAAATTGGATAACATACCAGTCCAGAAGAGAGTAGGCACAAATATTAAGTGGATAAGGATATTGATCTTGTTGTTATGGTGGCTTCCATAAATAACAAGCTGTTTCTTAACATCAAAGGCATCCATTGTTTCTATAGCTGTTACTTTTCTAAAGAAAAAAGAGGTCGATATTACTTCACTCACACCCTCTTTATATATGAGTGACTGTTTTCCCGGGGCGTTGATCCAAAACCTTATTTCAAGAAATTCTATTATGCAATAGTTATTCATAAAAATATAACCCGTGTTTCCTGCTCCGGTGTAGTATGAGGCTTTAAAGCTTTCATAAGTAAATGGCTTGCCTATTTTAAGAAAAAACTTAGAAGAATAGTAAGAAAATAGAATGAGAAAGAATTAACTCATATGATATATGCCTCCAAATTGGGACTAATTCTCTCAATATTTTCTTGTATTCTTACTAATTCTCTTAACATACACACCCAAAGATTTTTGGGATATATAAAGAAACATCTTGAGAATGAAATCGCAATATTCTTATGATTGGCTAATGTGTTTGAAAAGGATATTTCGCTGTGTCAATGGGCTATTTCAGATTCTACTTGCCTATTCTAGCAATGGCTATTGACTTTGTAATTAAAGAGTATAGAATTGGCTGTAAAGAGAAGAAATAGAACCAGAATCCTCTTAATATTACAACTCAGTCACTGCATTTATTGTTTAACATAATGTGCTATCCATAACCCCACAGTATTTGCAGTATAACAATGTTTAAGAAAGATGTTTATTATAAGACACATACTGAAGTAACTATAGTGGTCATTGTCCATAAAATAGAACCAAACTTACTTACATTGAGAACTGTATAGTCATTTATTGACTCAGTATTCATAATCACTTCAGTAACTATGTTATTGTAACTGGTATTAACAGTGGTGATTAATGATAAGGTATTGTTTCTAATACTGAGCTTTAGGCTCAAGCCAAATAAAGTGTGAATTGTTTGACTTATGAACTTTATGAGTGGAGGCTAGTGTATACATCACCAGAATAGAGAAAGAAAAATTATTATTTGTTTTGATAATCTCTTCCTTTTGTTATTTATTACGCTGCACATACAACTTAACACCCAAGTACATGTCAATAGGAGCATAACTGAGCAAGGTAATGTACTATTATCAACAAAGCAAAACAATAGAAAGAAGTGATAGACACTACCAAGGACTATTCTGGAGGTAAAGAGGTATGTAATGTCTTTATCAGGGATTGAGCTCATTGTATTCCACAAGACACTCATTGTTTTTTTTATTAAGTGAGGACTCCTTTCAAGTTAGTCTCAGGTAGTTTAGGTGGTCTTCTACAAGGTCAATAATGTCTAGGGTATACTCCTGAGCATAGTTATCTATCTCCCAAGGATAAAACACAATACTTTTAGGGTATAGATTTTATTGCTATGAAGGGAATATACTTTGACAGTAGCCACAGTCATAATATAGTATTATCTATACTATTACAATAAACAATATTATTCATAAACACTATTTTATTGATAATACAATTTGATAGTGAGGTATACCACAAAAGGAAATAAGTATTTGGACATCCACAAACCTTTTGATTTTAAACACAATGTAATGTTGGGCACTCGAGATAAGTTTGGAGACACATTGGGCCTGGAGGGGCTGGCTACTGACACAGAAGAAGGGATAAAAGAATGGGGTGTGGGGGTGTTTTCTTAAGGACGAGGGTGTAGGGTAAAGGTGAGGTATAAAGTATACTACGAACAAGGTAGGGTACAGAGAACAAACAGGTTTGTAGGTAGAGTGTGGCACTTTGTACAAACACAGTTCAGAACCAACGAAAAAGAAAGATACAACGAAAGCAGGTTGGGATCAAGAAGCAGCCCACTATCCAAGTCAAAGAAAGTCTATCTTGTCTATACTTCAGAAAGTATCTCGGTTCAAGGTCTGTTTTATTAAAGATGTAGTAAAATACACTTTTTATACTAATTGCTACCTCATTCCCTGTGATGTGGGGTCTTGTCTTATCATTGCAAACGTACTTTCCACCAAACCTCCAAGAAGATTGAGTAATCACACTATACTGTTTCACAATGATTCCATAAAAGGTACTCCCAGAACGTAAAGGGATGATTGTGTCACTGATATAAAGCCAGAAAATCTTTGAGTGTATAGATTAACTTTTTATATTAAGTCTATTTCATTTATTGTAAGACTATTTCCAAAAATGGATGTTCTCCATTTGTATCGCAGAACAACCAAAAGAAGGTTGCTCTACATGTGTCAGGGACGCGCAAGCAATACGACGCATTATATCATCGACACTTGCATTATACCATCAAACTTATACCTCACATTGTAGTTTATAGCAGTAGAATAGTAGTATAAAAGAAATGTAAAAGAAATGTACAATTTAATGAATAAATGACAGAGTTTAACCACACGTTGACTGACTGAATTCCTTTGATATTAAGATCAAAGACGACACATTGGTAAAAAAAAAAAAAAGTCCAAATAAGTTAGATTTAGACAGAAAGTTCACAGATTATTTCCTTTTTGTATGCGCATGTTAGACAAGAAAATAAACAAGAAATATATAAGCTTAAATTCTGTAATTTGTTATGTTATAGATCAATGGTCACTCTTGTTGTGGAGAATAGATAGTATTATAAAGTAGAAACAGAAGATACAACAAACATCACTGAATACTTATTTCACTATGGTTGTATAGAATTATCCTAATGATACTCGTCAGTCTGTAATTACTTTGTTATTTTGTTATCTTTTTATTGGTATATGTCTTTGATATATTCATGGTGTAACTGTCACTAAGGTATTATGGCTAAACTATTCTTCAGGCTTTTCACAAGATCATATAATGCTCAATGATTATACAGTCATACCCAATTAAATTTAATACTTACCTAAATTCTAATAGAAAAATACTTTCTTTTGCATAAAACTCTTTTTCTTTCCAAATATTATTAAACCAATACTACATGTCAGATAAATATTCATAAACTCACACTCATGGAGAATAGGATAAGACAAAAGATAGAGTATGATGGGGCATCTATCACCAGTTGAAGGTTGGATTAAAGTTGACTGTCACTGCAAATGTAGTTGAGATGAAAAAGCCCACAGTTCAAAATAGTATTAGAAATATCCATAAACAAATATCACTATTGCGTTTAAAAAGTCATGGAAAACATATAAAAAAAAGAGCCAGTGAGAGGGATCTCAGACACTTATTAGAAAGAGTTCATTTACCCCATATAATCAGTTGAAATTGGAAATGTTGAAGTTTGAGGTTGATGTATGTAGAAACACCATTATCAGTTACTGCAATCAGTTAGGGTTTGTATCTTTTTATGTAGATCACAAGACAGCCTTGAATGAAAAACACGCAAAGAGAAACAGCTTTGTTGGGCTAAGGAACATGCCAGTTGGACAAGTGATCAGTGGAGAGGTATCATTTAGTCTGATGAGTCAACATACATTATGAAAGGGAAGAATGGAGATGCCTGTGTCATTAAAATAGTTAGAGAGCATTATGATCCTAGTCATATTGTTCCAACAACAAAGTTTGGTAGTGATAGTGTTATGCTTTGGAGCTGTTTTTGGGCAGGTGGATTTGGTCCATTAGTCTTTGTTGATAGTACTGTAAATCAAGACAAATATATCAATATTTTGGCTGGTGAGTTTCTTGTTTGGTTCCTATAATTGCATCAGAAAAAGGATAAGGAGTTTCTGTTACAAGAAGATGGTGCTAGTTGTCATACTGGGGCCTATGCCAGATGGTGGAAAGAGACGCATCAAATTAGGGGCTTTGAGTACTGGCCCGCACAAAGTCCTGACTTAAACCCAATTGAACATGTCTGGTGGGTCTTGGAAATACGAATTGAGGAAAGAAGGGTATCTATTACCAATGTTGAAAGTTTGAAGGCTCTACTTGCAGAGGAGTGGGGGAGGGTTGGTGTTGAACTTGCGCAACGATTAGTTCTGAGTATGACAGATAGATGCCAGGCTGTAATTGATGCCAAAAGAGGCCATACAAAATATTAATTATATTATTATTATTTTATTTTCTATAATTAAATATGTTGAGATTTATTGTGTGAAAGTTTGAAGCTTCTATATCAAATGTGGAGTGTTTTATCTAATGTTGAACATATCCTAAATATTTCGTCCTGAAATTTATTTTCAAAAGTATTAAATTCAATTGGGTGTGACTGTATGTATGTCGTATTACCCTTGCACTGGCACTTTCTTCTTGCCTTTGCATTTGTAACGGATTCACTAGGTTTATTAAAGTAAAATAATATAAAAGAGAAACCGACTAATACGCCAGACACAATAAACATACACAAACACTCGCCAGACCAAAACTGTTGGTTTATATGCCAGGCAAAGACAAACAAAATAAAGAGGGTAGAAGTCATGAAGAACAGCAGACAGTGTGGTTGGCAGGTATTTATATTCAAGCAGAAGAGAACAAAACGAAATTTCATAAGTTATTTGCTTAATCAGAACCACCAAAGTAATGCAGACTACAACAACATTCTAGAAAGAAAAGAATTCCTTAAAGAACAGTTGCCTAGTTACCTGTTGTGATCAAATTGTGTGTTGTGTTCCTGTTCATGTACGGTCTTTGATTTCCCTAGACTAGCCTTTGTGCCAATACTCTCTTTCGTAGTCCCCACTAGAGACTGAACTACTACCAATTCATCTCTCTAGTGGTCCTGTTGATAACCTTAGTGCCCTTTATTACATAATAAAGGATATATTTTACAACAAAATCACTTTATGGAATTCTATGGCCTTGAAATACAGGACCAAAACTATACACACTATAGGATAGGGCAGCCACCCTTCCCAGTCTGCTTAGATGTTCTATGAAGATCATATCTATTGCTTGGGAACAGCAAATTAGACAAATTAATTAGACAAATTCATAGTCAAAGAAGAAATGCCAAACTAATATAAAAAGTGTAATTGTCTACATCTTTAATAATAATAAAGACTTTAATCCAGACAGCTTCCTAGAGTATAAACAAGATAGGCTTTAAGGACTTGGACAACTGACTGTTTCTTATTCTCGATTTTTTTTCTTTCTGTATTCCCATAGGGTACTGTTATTATTACAACCATTAGTTTGCCTTCTGTCAGCCCATACCCTTCTCTTTTCTGTCAATCTCCATATGAGTAACCAGCCTTACGAGGTCCTGTGTGTCTCTTGTCTCATAGCAACAGAATATTTTTGGGATATAAAGGGAAATACATGAACAATGAGATTGTATTATCTCTTTGGTTGGCTAATGTGTTTGAAAAGAACCTTCTCACTGTCTGTCTGTCTGTCTTAGCATTGACTATGGACTATGTAATTAAACACTATAAAGTTGGATTAAAGGAAGAAGCAAACCTGACATTACAACTCAATCACTGCATTTATTGTTTAACATGTGCTATCCATAAGCCTACAGTATTTGCAGCATAACAATGTTTAAAGTGTATTTATCATAGGACACACGGAATTAACTCTAATCATTGTCCAGAAAATAGAACCAAACTCACTTATATTAAGAGCATTATAGTCATTCATTGAATCCATATTCATAATAACCTCAACTGTCTCAGTGTAACTGCTCTCAACAATAGTACTTAATGAGAGCTAAGTATTGTTTCTAATACTGTTCTTTAGGTCCAAGGCGAATAGAGTATGAATTGTTTGACTTGTGATTTTTATGAGTGAAGACTAAAATGTATTCATTAATAGAATAAAGAGAAATTATTATTTGTTTTGATATTCTCCCGTTTTTTTATTTCCCACACTGCACATAGAACTTAACGCCCAAGTACTCGTCAAGATGAGCATAACTGAGCAAGGTAATGTGTCATTATTAACAAAGCAAAGCAATAGAAGGAAGTGATAGACACTACCAAAGGCTATTCTAGTGATAAAAAGGTAAGCAGTGTCTTTATCTGGGCTTGAGTTCATTGTATTCCACAAGACATAGTACTGACTTATTTTAATAGATGATATATGACTCATTATTCTCAAGACAAGTATTAAGTACAAGGTAAGCATACCATCTCTCTTGATTGAATTATTACTAATGCACTCTTCTGTTATTATATAAGTTAAATCTCTTCTCAAGTCAGTCCCAGGTGGTCTTTTCTTTCTTCTATACTGTCTAGGGTGTCTAGGGTGTATTCTCAAGCATAGTTATCTATCTCCCAAGGATAAAACACAAGGCCATTAGGGTGTGGATTCTATTGCAATAATAGGAATAAATCTAGAACAGCAGTAGCTATAATATTATAATAAATAATTCTATTCATAAACACTATATTTTATTGATAATACAATTTGATAGTGAGGTATACTACAAAAGGAAACAATTATTTGGATACTTGCAAACCGTTGATTTTAAACACAGTTCCATAAAAGGCAAGCAATTTTTAGACGTAAAAGGAAGGAGAGATCACCGCTTAAAGGCCAGAAAATCTCCTGGTGTGTAGTATTGCATGGTCAAGTCCATAGTTCCTTCATAGCAGTTAAAAATATATCAGCGTTAAATATAGACACCTAACATAATTTACACAAATCTCCATATTTGAAACCATTGTCGTTCCTATGAAGAAAAAGCCCAAGGAATACACATACAACCAGACATGCATGAGTGCCTACATGTCAATTGTTATGAAATAAAGTCATACACTGAGAAAAGTAGATGTTTATTCTTCTTACAACCTATTCTTTATTTAAATTGGATTCTATACTGATTTCTTCTGTTTAAAACATATTGGAGTGTATCTGATGTCTATTAGGTGCATTCAAGTGTTCTAGAAACAAGGAACAAGTAAAATAAAAAAGCTTAAAATTGATACCAAAGTGTTTGATTCATTTTAGTTTACCGCATGGTAAGAAAGCCTATCAGCAAAGCATTAACTCTGTCGTACAGCTGAGGCCAAATGACACCTCTTCAAATCGATCTTATTGTGGTGATTGCAGGTTATCTTTACTAAGAAGCCTTATTGGCACTGTAAGAAGTAGTGGTTTAATGCCAAAGAGAAGAGAAATGTTTTAAAGATGTTCCTATAGTGAGTTATATCCATTGACGATGAGTGACGTTTGAAATTGACTCTTATAGAGAGAGATAAAAGCACTACTGAGTAGAGTGTAGTACAACAACCTGCCCCTTTTCTCACACAAACATATTCACACTTATCGATAGGACCACTTGAGTTTACTGTTTGAACAGATATACAATATATCGGAGTTATACTGTTGATGTTTGTGTCTATAGCAATTATAAAAAGGTACCTGATTTATTATTTATCTGTTATCAGTAACAAGAAATTATGGGAAATTCACAGTCAATTGGCAGTGTTGTTGAGGAAGGTATTAAGATATATCAGACTGTCCAACAACAACAACAACAGCAGCAGCAGCAGCAATACCCACAACAGCAGCAGCAATACCCACAACAGCAGCAGCAGCAACACCCACAACAGCAGCAGCAACACCCACAACAACAACAGCAATACCCACACCAACAACACCAACAACACCACCCACAGCAACAGCAGCAACACCACCCAGGAGGCTATAACTCTCCTACCGACTATAACTCTGGATTTAATCAACACGCAGTAACAGCAGATACTGATAACGCTGAATATACTCGCCTAAGAGACTTGGCTCATCAAGAAGCAGAGAAGCGTAATGACTGTTATCATAGAAGTCAAGTGGCTTATCAGAGTGGTGATGGTGCTGAAGGTATATATTATTAGAGTAGCTTAGCCTAGAAGAGACACTGCAGGTACCAGCAAAATGTGAGATTTATAATAACTTATCTGACTATTGATTCACCTGTTGACTCTTCAACATGTAGCTAAACAGCTGTCTAATAAGGGACATCAACATGATGAGGCTATGAAGAAATACAATAACTCTGCTGCTGATCTTATTTATCATGGTATAAGTACTATAGCATGAGCCCATCTCACATAATAATAGAGAAAAACAAAAATCGCCCTGCCAATGAGATTGATTTGCACGGTCTATTTGTTCAAGAGGCTTCCTGTCGTGTAGAACAGGCAATGAAGCGGTGTGAACAGGAAAGAATGGACCATTTAACGATCATTGTTGGAAAAGGACTTCACAGTGCAGGTGAGGGTGGAGCGTATGTCTACTATTTCTGACTCTTTACAGGAAATATTGCCAAGCTGAAGCCAGCTATTCTGGATCTGGTGAAGCGTTACAATGTACATGTAGAGCCAAACCACCCTAATCCTGGATGTCTTTATGTTGAGTTTGGCAAGGGTGCTGGTGACATGTCTTGGCTTGATCGTTTGTCAGACAAAATCATTACCAAGGAGTGTGCTATTATGTAACCTATAGATGATTCTATTAGCAGTTAGAGTAGGAGTACAGATCACCTACATGTTCTCTATATGATATTTATAATTGAAATGACACTTAAATATAACCATAGCATTCATTCATTCTAGTGTAATTTAGTGTAGTTTACTGGAATAACGAGCCAATAAGTAGTATAGAGAAAACAGACTCATTATACGTATTATTACTCTATTAAAATAGAAGAGCACTGGTTGGTATCTTCTCTCCTTTACTGACCCAGTCCTGGCAATGTTACTACATGAGGCTGCTGCTCATATTCTGTATGGCGTCTCAATCCTAGACTGACCGACAGAATCTAGAAAGAGAAAGACAGATAAATATATCTACACACTCTCCTGTATCTTATGCGTACCTCATCCAGAAGATTGCGTAGATGTGCATTATCATGCTCTGTCTGCTTCAATCTTTCTTCTATAGTTTCGTGGGCCTTTTTCATAGCCTCCAGGGACTCCTTTAACAGTACAGATTGAGACTCAAGATTCTCCAATGCGTCGTCTACATGATTCCTTCGATGCTTTGCTGAAGAGTGAGATCTATTAGGGGCATTCACCCGTAAGAAGTTATTTTTTACATAACTAAAACTACAGCGAGTATCCTTTTCTTCCTTTCTTTCTTACCGCCAACTCTCAGCAATAATCACAGTGGCTGCTACTGAAAAGACAAAACTCTCGCCTAGAAAGTTGGCTCCACTTTCAACAGCCCTGATAAAGAAAAGAGTCTGTTATTAACTATTCAATGCACTCTGTCTTACTTGGCGTCGTTCAGGGGTCGAATGATTTCTGTTTTATACCCCAGGAACTTCATCTTGAGAGTCATCTCCAACTTGTGCATTTGCTATCATAGAGAATGATGCGGTTTGAGTGCCAGTGGTGGGTTTGAGGGTTCCATGAGAGAGGGAGGGAGGGGGCTATTTACCTGTGCAAGTTGGATGCAGAACCTCTTGAAGGTGGGGTGCTGTTTCGCCTGTACCTTAATGGATGTAGCCACAGGTTTTGCTAGTGTTCTGTGTAGGAGTAGGATTCAATAGGCATGGTTGTATATGTGTATGTGTGCAGGCGTTTAGGCATGTGTGTTTTTATATTGGTCAGCCCCATTCAAATAGCATCTATGTTCTATGCTTTATGTATTACTTTATCAACAAAGATCCTAGCTTTACAGTGCTCATTCTTCAGTGGTCCTTTGTCACTTCTGCTTCGGGATGTCATCTCAAGGTACAGTGGGACTGCTTTTTTATAAGGGAATAAGGAAGCACGCCGATCCCCATTGGATTAGAAGATGATGTGTATTTATATCTTCTTGTGTTTCACTTTTCATTGCTTAAAATAGATCCAGCGTTATCCATACCAAGACTCTCTCCACATAGAAATTCAATAAAAGGGTCTTCTTTCATGGTCTTCTTCCGTGGTCATTCTATCCACTGACAAGACAGAAATGCCTTGTGTAGGGAGATGTGTGAGCATGGAACAAATACATTTCTTTCTTTCTTTTATTGTTAATGTTAATGTTAATGGTGTTAGGATTCATTATGGCTTCTTATGCCAAGTATTTATAGTCCGTAAATAAACAGCATCGATGTTAAGCCAGCTACACCCATAGCAATTCCCAAAGGACCAAATGTATCCTTCAGGTGTCTTGCAGCACTATAGAAGCACGTAGGACAGTAGGAGGCTATACAGTGTGAGATCACCTTAATACACGGCTTCACTTACAGTCTGTCAATGGCACATAGGTCTCTGGGCTGTACATAGCAATGGTAAGGGTGGTGCAGGGCTGTAACCAACCAGGTTGAGGAATAGCAGAAATACCGCGTTGGTCGTAAATCTGGATTTTGTAGAATCCGTTCATCAGGGGAGTGGCAGGTGATACATTGCCAAGGTTCCATACAACACTCGTCACTCCACCATCCACAGTAGCAATGGGCAGAGTGGCTGATTGTGGGCCTACAGCTGCTAGAGTAATACTGACAGGACGCACCATCAGCATAGTGTATCCCCACACAATAGTGACATTTTCATTCGAGGCAATTCTAAAGAGGGGTTTGATGGATTTGCTACCAGTGGGGGCAATGATACTAGCATAGCCAGGGAAGATACTAGGACCCCAGCTGCCAGTGACAGGCAAGGCAGCAATAGAAGCACTGGCACCAGCAGCACCAGCAGGAATGGCTGTGTTGGGAGCCACGACACTACCATTGCCTGGGTTGTTATTGACAGGAGCCCCTGTGGGTGCAGCACCAGTAGTAACGGAAGTAGCGGGAGTATTATTGGGTGCAGGGTTGTTGGGTGCAGGGTTGTTGGGTGCAGGGTTGTTAGGTGCAGGGTTGTTGGGTGCAGCTGTAGTGGGTATGAAAGGAGGAGCATTGGTAGCCACTGCTGCAGGTGTTGGTGACGCTGCCGGGAGAGCATCTTATACGCCACGTTACTCATGAGCTGTCTCTTTTGCTTACCTACTTTGAGGAACTACACTGTCAATACTGTCTCTCTCCTTTTACGCTTACCTCTCTTTTGTAATTCTGCAGGCACAAGCCCAGCCATGAAAAGGGCAAAGATGAACACCAATAAAGTACGCATGTTAATTCAACAGGTGAAGAAAGTAACAACGGAAGAAGAAGAAAAAAAAAAGACAAGAAAAAGCTCCTTGGCGGGTTACGAATTGAAATAATAAAAATAAGAAAAAGTGGAATGCTAATTAAAAATAGACCCAATTTGGCATCAGATCCAATGCGAGTGGTGCCCTGAAAGTTCAATTCCCGGTTGTCATCTCTTTTTCTTTATCACCATGGAAACAGGTAAGAAAGAAAGAAAGAAAGAAAGAAAAAGACCACCACTTCTCCGTCCAACCTCATCCCTATAGACACATTGGCATTTGCTATTCAATTGGCACGTGATGCTGGGGCAATGATCAAAGAGAAAATGTATAGCCAGTCAGCAGGTCCACACTTCACCACCAAAGCCAATAGCTCTGCAGACCTTGTTACTGCTACCGATCAGGCCGTGGAACAGTTTATCAAGTCACGTTTGACAGCCACCTATCCTGAACACAGATTCATAGGGGAGGAAACAGTAGCAGCAGCAGGAGGTGTTGGAGATCTCACTCATCATCCAACATGGATTGTAGATCCTATTGGTAAGTCACTTATCCTACAACAATCACTTATGAAGCAGACGGCACCACCAACTTCATCCATGGCTTTCCTTTTGTGGCCGTGTCTATAGGCCTTGCTGTAGACAAGGAGCTCATCTTGGGAGTTGTGTTTAACCCTATTCTTGATGAACTGTACTCCGCTGTCAAAGGACAGGGTGCTTACCTGAATGAATCCATACGCCTTCCCCTCCATTCTACGCCACTGGTGGATCTGTCCCATTGTTTGGTGGCTACAGAAATAGGCTCGGACCGTACTCCCAGTGTGCTTGAGAAGAAGATGGAGACTATTCACCGTCTTGTGCGTAAGAAGCAAGCAGCAGGCGATAGATCAGGAGAAGCCCACAGTATACGTGCCACTGGATCAGCTGCTCTTAATATGTGCTGTGTGGCAAAGGGTGCTGTAGACGTGTATTGGGAGGTGGGTTGCTGGGAATGGGATGTTGCTGCTGCCATTGTTATTGTAACAGAAGCGGGCGGAATCGTCGTCTCTGGTGCCAATGACCGCAATGAGTGTGTGGATGTACTGGGTCGTAAATATCTTGCTATTCGACCTGATGCTAAAGACAGGCAGTTGCAGATTGCTCATGAGATGTGGGATCTGATTCCTGAGATTGAGTGTTTGCGGACGGTCCACAGTCAACAACAACATCAATAATAGGGACATCAGTCCATTAGATGCCATCTCTACCTCCCCACCATTAGTCCATGTCCATAGTAAACACATATGTACACTTTGTCTTTTTAATTGGGTTTTAACATTGCATATATTATTATTTATAAAATAAAAAATAAAAAATAAAAAAAAGGCCTATGAATTGATGTGTTTATTTATGTGTCGTTCTAAAATAGAAAGTTCTATTCTTTGTTCCAAGTGTCATTGATGAAATAGAGTGAGGGGGAGGAGTGACTGTAGCTCTCATTCTTTGTTAGTAGCATTAGTATCGGGAATCCATCCAATAATAAATAAAGAGAGATGTTGGTTTATGTATATGTCTAGATTACTGCTATTGATAAACCAGACATTACTGTATAGACAGGATTGAAACAGGTAGTATAAGTAGACTGTATCTCAATCCTATCTTGGACTACCCATCGACCATTTAATTCATTGTATTAATTACTATAGGGTAATGTCTATGCTTGTGTTTATATTCTTACCAGATAGTGTTAAAGAAGAACACACTTTATGCTCTATAGGCTCTGTAATAGTTTTCATCCTGACTAGCTTATCATTATTTTGACTGCCAAGTAGTGTCAATAAAGAAGAAGAAATAAGGAATCTATTCACCCTTCATTCCACCCTATAATGATAGTTATAGAGTAGACTACAGTCAGATAAGAAAGAATAGAGTGTATTATTCTCTGTTTTATCAGTATTAATATTGCAATACGTGCTATCAGGTGGAAGGTGCCTGCTTATCACTACAGAAGTAGAATGTGTTTCTTCATCTTATTCCGAGTGACCACCATAATACACTTTTATAAATGGATAGACAATGAAAATATGATCCTTGTCAATAGAAATAGTACACTATACTTCATCTATTCCTATTCATTCACTCAACGTTCATTCTTCATTATCAATATCAACACAGCAGCATTCAGCTCTACTCAATAGTGACAATTGAATCGCAATAGAAAACCCTTTGGCATAGATGCATTGTACAAAACACCAGATGCATAGATTTAAAATAAATAAATGACATTTATGACACTGTAGACTATAAGAAAGACCAGATGTAAATTCCAACAATTGAATACAGTGAGGATCCAGTCACAAAACCCCTTTTCTATTTCTTACTCTACAATGAGATCCTTACTACATTTCTTCCTTGGAGTGTTTATATTTTTATATTTATAGTGTTGATCTTTAGTTAGATCCATAGAGAATAGGATGTCTTACATTGCAAAAGTACCTTGATACTCTTATTGAAACAAGAGATAGCCATCCCTGATCCAAGCACTTCAGTCATAGACCCATTGGACTGTCATTTTCGGCCAAATAATTTTGCGGTCCGGACCCATTTGAACACAACATACTAATATAAATAGTAAAAAAGTAGAGTTACATTGATCTTTTTAAAATGCCTGCTACTAATCTCTCCAAGTTGCGTGTGGTGGATCTGAAAGCAGAGTTAAGCAAACTCAGCTTATCAACAAAAGGAAAAAAGGATGAGTTGATTGCGCGTCTCAAAGAAGCTATAAAAGAAGAGGACGCGTCAGTGAAAGAGCAAGAGGAGAGCAGTCAACAGGCCACTACAACAGATATCCCTACTGAGGAGACAATCCCAGAAGAGGTTCCTAAAGTAAGATCTGTTCCTGAACAAGTCATTACAGAGCAGTCTGCGGTTGAACCAGTTGCAGAGGTCGTTGTAGAGGCAGTGACTGAACCCGCTGTAGAGACAGTATCAGCACCCGCTGTAGAGACAGTATCGGCACCCGTTGTAGAGACAGTACCAGCAACAACTGCAGAGACAGTAGTTGAGACAGTAGTTGAGACAGAGATCGAGACAGAGATCGAGGCAGAGATCGAACAACCTCCTACAGAACAACTGCTAGAAGATAGGAATGAAATAGTACAACCAGTACAAAAAACAAATGTCGATAGCATATCTGAAATTACTACCGAGGCAACAGCCAATAAAACAATGGAGACAGCAAAAGAACCACATGTAGTTGAAGAGCAGGATACACCAATGGAAGAGGCTAGTGAAGTCACTGTAGAACCCACAAGTAAAATAGAAGAACAGAGTGAGCCTATACAGGACATTCCAACGGAAGAAGACCAGACCCCACAGCAAGGCGAATCGGGTGTAAAGAGAAAGCGTGAGGAAGATGAACAAGGTGAGGAGCAATTCATTCCATTCCTTATAACAGTGATGTCAGCAGATAGAGAGCCCGAGTCTGAAGAAGAACAGCCTGCCATTTACCTCAAGGGATTTGTGCGTCCTTTGATCATTAAACATGTACAGGAGCTGATTGGAAAGTACGGCAAAGTGAAGCGATTTTGGATGGACACAATAAAAACACACTGTTATGTGGTGGTAAGTGACAAAATAGCATGCCAACTACATAGTAGGGGTTGTTGAGCACACCTTTCTATTAGTATGAGTCAGTACCAGAAGCACAAGAAGCACTGAAAGCTATCCATGGCCTTGTATTTCCTTCAGGCAGCGACAAGACCATCTCTGGTGGTAAACTCACCCTGGAGCAGGCAGAACATTTGATAGAGCAGGAGCAATCAGCAGCAGAGAAGCGTATTCGACTCGACTGGGAGTTGCTTCTTCAATCAGTACTCAATGGTACAGCAAAAGCAAGCACAGTGTCTGATAATGCTCGTCGTCAAAGGACTACTGGATTTGAGCGCATCAACCGCCAATTACAAAGAGGTAAGACGAGAAATTCAACGACAATAGCTGATTCCTGTGGGTGTGTTTATAGCAGAAGGCAATGCTTCTTCTGTCTCCCAGCTGGTGGAAGCCCCTACAAAGCCAATAGCTGAGCGACATCAAGAGTCTTCTCAACCCTCCAGCCTCTCTCTTGAGGATCTCTTTTGCAAAACAACCGCTGTTCCTCCTCTCTACTATTTGCCAGTGAGTGCAGACATGGCAAAAAAGAGACTCGAAGCTATGAAGGGTGAATGATCCCACTTATCAATAAAACAACCATGTGAAGAATATACGAGTTGTATTTGCCGTCTTCTTAACCTTCCTACAAGAGTCTTATAAAATAAGAGAATAGGATATCTCCCTCCCTGTCCATGGGAGTGGCTGTTGGTGTCATTTTGTTCTTCTGTTTATTGTTGTTATTGTTGTTATTGTTGTTATTGTTGTTATTGTTGTTATTGTTGTTATTGTTGTTATTGTTGTTATTGTTGTTATTGTTGTTATTGTTGTTATTGTTGTTATTGTTGTTATTGTTGTTATTGTTGTTATTGTTGTTATTGTTGTTATTGTTGTTATTGTTGTTATTGTTGTTATTGTTGTTATTGTTGTTATTGTTGTTATTGTTGTTATTGTTGTTATTGTTGTTATTGTTGTTATTGTTGTTATTGTTGTTATTGTTGTTATTGTTGTTATTGTTGTTATTGTTGTTATTGTTGTTATTGTTGTTATTGTTGTTATTGTTGTTATTGTTGTTATTGTTGTTATTGTTGTTATTGTTGTTATTGTTGTTATTGTTGTTATTGTTGTTATTGTTGTTATTGTTGTTATTGTTGTTATTGTTGTTATTGTTGTTATTGTTGTTATTGTTGTTATTGTTGTTATTGTTGTTATTGTTGTTATTGTTGTTATTGTTGTTATTGTTGTTATTGTTGTTATTGTTGTTATTATTGTTGTTATTATTACTATTACTATTACTATTACTATTACTATTACTATTACTATTACTATTACTATTACTATTACTATTACTATTACTATTACTATTACTATTACTATTACTATTACTATTACTATTACTATTACTATTACTATTACTATTACTATTACTATTACTATTATTATTACCACTAGTAACCACTTGGCCCTCAGTGGGCCATGACTGCTATCCCTTTGAGCTCATAACTAAAGCCAATGTTTATCAGAATTGTGTGCTTTACAGTGTTGATATCTATTTTTGGGATCCAGATTTCGAAGCAGCATTATAGTGTCGGGTGAAAGAATGCGTCCGACAAAAGGACGTGACTATTCTTTCACGAATGCCTAACTGCTAAGGAGCTCTTTTTTTATTTTATTTTTATTTTATTTTATTTTTATTTTAAATATATAAGATTATTATTACTGCTACTGCTACTCATATTATTTCATCTTCTATTCTTCTTGTAATAATGCCTCGATCCAAGGTCCTCAGTGTTTTGTCTCTTTTGCGTGTGTATTCTACCACAAAAGAATCAACCCCCACCCGTTTCTTGAATGAATTTGTAGCTGTAGAAAAGGGACCTCTGCAACTGGCTATGGAGACTAAGGCAAGGCTCGTTGGCTAAATATCTATTTTTCATACAGTATTGTCTTACACTTCTTCCAAAGGTAATAGAAGCCTTGAACCCCCCTGTGCTGGAAATCATCAATGAGTCACATTTACACGCCCATCATGCTGCTATGAAGGATACGACTGAAAAAGAGACACATTTTAGGTAACTACACTAGAATAGTCCTGGCTTGATAATAACCAGGGCATGTCTATTAGAATGATCATTGTTTCCGAGGCATTTGATGGAAAAGTAAGAGCAGCAATTGTACATTATGCATATATTTATACCACCATCCAATAGACAATGATGCAGCGCCATCGTATGGTCTACCAGCTATTGGGAGATGAGTTTCGCCAGAGCCTCCATGCACTCTCACTAAAGACAAAGACATCGAGAGAGTTGGACCCATCGAAATAGCTGTGTGTGTAGGCCTGGTCTTTTCATGAGCAGGATGTTATGTTATCGCTGTTATTCTTTATTGAGGGAAATAGAAGTAAATGCTACTATTTTACTTTCTTAAATATAAAGAAAGGAGGGGAGAAGGGGAGATTATCAAGGGAATCTTTAGACATGGACGATGGGTTAATCCACCCATGGCTCTATGGAGGCGTATAGAGTACATGAACAAAGACATTGGCTTATTATCCACTCTTTTGTTCATTCACTTCCTGTTCTTCAAACTGGTCTTGCTGGGTAATCACTCTTAAAACAGACTTTTTGCTTGTTTCTTGGAGTTCTCCAGCAATAATAAGTTCGTCCAGGATAAAATAGGCCTGTGATATAGGGGTTTTTTTTAAGCCTAGATACGCCTACCACCTGCCTACCTTCTGGAAGTTAAAGATCAGATCCAACTCACACACCTATAGTAGTGTGTTTAGTGGGATGACAAGCAGGTCACTTATGAAGCATAGGCTCACATTTCCAAAATAGCGATCAAGGATTTCCACATAGCGGTGGATAATTTCCAGAGTGATCAGTTCATTATCGTCTCGACTTGTGCCTACGACAAAGAAGAGACTTGCGTATCTAAAGGTGCAAGTTGTTGGAGGGCTTCTGCCAAGAGGACAAGGCATGGACAGTAGAGATAGTCCTTACCTTCGATAGACAATCTTCTGATCTATCAACCACTGTTAAATGAGCCTATGGATGACTCTTACCTTTGTATTCCAGAAAGTTGCACATCTTCACTCTTCTTGCTAGAACAAGTTGAGTGGCATCCTTAACAATCTTTGCCTTTTCCTTGGGTGGGATGGTAACAAACCACTTGGTCAATCGTACTTTGCCCTGTCGACTGACTAGAAGCAGCCATTTAATCTAGGAACCAGGAATAAGCGTCTCGTCCAAGCACAGGCGGCTTGTCTATTCTGTGTTCATGTCACTCACTGCCATGATGAAGAAAACAAACGCTTCTATTTTAGTGTTAGTTTTTTTTGCTGCTGGCTACTCATAAAACTGTGTGGAGTGTCCATTGGCACGCATTGAATTTCCGCCCATGTTGCGTCATGGCAAAGGAAGATCCCCAAATGACAAGAGAAGAGAAGAACGGGAATTAGTCATCGATAGACTGTGCCAATGAATAGAGGAGAATCGTGGAGGGATGTATAAGACACTGTGCTCTATAGTAAAGGGCCATGGAAAACAAACAAAGAAGAACCACTGTTTCTATTACAGCTTCATCCACAACATTTTAATAGTGCTATTTTGTATATAATATTTAACAGAAAAGAGGAATGTTGAAGCCGTAACTGTCCATGTCATTGAATCTCATGCCACTTTCAAGAGCATTGATCTTTTCACGGTCATCCTGGTCAAGAGTCCATGTGGTAATATCATGGTTAGACTTCATACGCTCAACATTTACACTCTTGGGAATCACTGCAACATTTCTATCAAGAGACCAGCGCAAAACAATCTGACCCGCTGTCTTTCCGTGCTTCTCAGCAATGGCTTGATCACCTCGTGCTCCAGAATAGGTGCAGTGTTCTTGCCATCTTCCGTCAGACCAACAAAGGAAGTAGGACCAAAGGAAGAGTAGGCTGTGACTTGGATGTCATGTGCTTGTACCCATTTGACAAGGCGGCTCTGCTGTAAGTAAGGGTGGAGTTCGACTATAAAAGAAGAAATGCTATGAGAAGATATTCCTTTTCCTTCTTTCTTCTTCCTTCTTCTTTATTATCAGTAACATCTGAATTTACCTTGGAGAACAGCGGGCTTAATCTTGGCATAAGTCAAGAGATCCAAAATGAGCTGGACATTGAAGTTAGACACACCAATGTTCTTGGTCAAACCAGTCTCAACAATCTTCTCGAGTTCTCTCCAGCACTCATGCATGGGTGAGCTCTCATATTGTAATGCCTCAGAGTTATCAGGCGAGTACCATCCAGGAGGGTAGGCCTTGGTGTGCTCCACAAACTTCAATGGAACGGGGACTGATGTGTTCATGGTGAGTATCAGTACTGTTCATAAAGAAGAGAGTAGACTGCTCCCGTCTTCCTTCTCTACACTTACAATGAATCAAGTAGAGATCAACATAGTCCAATCCCAAGTCCTTGAGCTGCTTGTCAAAAGAAGCACGAACATTGGCCTTGTTGTGAAAGGTGTTCCACAATTTGGTCACAACTAAAGAGTAGCTGTGGGTTGAGTCCATGGTCATAGCAACCCTCTATTGAACTATAAGTGCCTACCAAACAATTCCTCGCGCTTTACAATTCCCTCTTGGATGGCTCTGTTGATACCACGCCCCACTTCTACTTCATTTCCATAGTCAGCGGCATTGTCAATAAGACGGTAGCCAGCCTTGATGGCTTGGTAGACAGTGTTCTCAGCCACTTCATTAGAGATCTTCCAGCAGCCAAAGCCAACAAGTGGCATTTTATCGCCTGTGCGGTTTAATTCAACGTAATTCTTGAGAGACATAGTTTTGATACGGGATCAAGACAAGAAGAAGTGAGTTCTGAGAATATTTTATATGTTTATAAGGCAAATTTCTCTACGGGAAATGATGTAAGAACAATGATCCATTTATGTAATTTCCCAAGATAGAATTGACTTGAGTTTGGTACTACGAGTGAATTAAGATTAGACTTTATTGTAAAGAACTCGATATTGTACCGAGATTTAACAAGCCAACCATGTACGATGTATAGGTTAATGATAACCGTAAATATAGAATAGCACAGAAAGAGATAAAGTGAATAAACAAAATAACAAAGTACACGGAAAAGATAAGTGTAAAAGAGCATAGAAGAATGTAGAATAGTAGAGTTCTTTCCATCTACTTTGTAAATTCCAACACAAATTCCAACACAAATTCCAATAGGCCATAGACCTACTTTGGTATGTCGATAGGAAGATAGAACTAACTATAATGAGACATTGTCTTTATTCCATACTACTCCAGACAATAGAATCTTCCTCTATGGAAAGTCATGGATGAACTGTCAAGAACAGGCACACACCAAAAGACTATAATGTATTAAGAATAATTCGCATCTCTAACTCTTAATTCCGTTCTGATTGTCTAATTTTATATTTCTCAGTTTGAATAGTTTTTTTTTTGCAAAGGAGACTGAGCTCGGATTTATTGTGAAAATCAGTTTGAATAGTTGAATTGAAGAAAAGAACAAATAACTTGATTAGGCCAAACTCAAGTGTCAGTATATTTTTAAGGATTTTCCGTGTTTTAACACAAAAGAACCATTTGACACCATGACACTATGCAGAGTATATTTTCTCCAGAAATGATTCACACTCTTTGAGAAAGAAAGTCTTATTCTTTTGTCTTTTTAGAAATATTAATATAAAGTTCTACACAAATAATGTACAGTCTTTTAGGTTTGCAACCTTTCTCTCAAAAAGTGCGAATCATTTCTGGAAAAACTATATAGTTACACCATTCCTAAGTATTATCCGTTCACCTAAAAAAGAATCTGTTAAAAAAATACGTTTAAAAAGATTGTTTATCTTTTTACATGGGCTCACAGCCAATTCGTTGTTTAGAATTATTAAACAGAATTTCATTCAAAAAATGAATAGAAAATGCATGAAGATGGTGTATCTCTGACCATAGCTTCTGGTGAAGTTACCAATTGATGGTATAAAATAAAACTGTATTTAGGAGTCGTTTAAGAGAAGCTGTATATTCTACCCCAGGTGCTGAATCTACTGTCACTGTTACTGATTCCCTGTTCCTCAAGCCTCACCTAACGTATCATCGCACTCGTATTCAAGAGCCGTTCTTTCTAGTGACTGGCTGTCTATTGATATTTTCTTCAAATGAAATACTCAACCCTGAAAAATAAATGCTCAGAAAAATAAATTCGGGACGTAAAGAAAAAAAGAAAGACCTTCGAAACACAAAAAAAGCTTCGAAACGCAAAAATAAATAAATCAAATATGTAAGTCGTTTAGAAACACCAATACATTATTATATCAACATCAATCTTATTGTTGATTCGTATCAAATCGTCGTTCCTTAATAGTCTATGACGTTTGTTTTCATTTTTGTACTCATTTACATTAGGATTTAAACAAGTTCTTGTATTTTAGATAGATCGTTCGATGGTCACTCTTTGTATTCTTCCGCCACCTTAGCTTTCTTTAAATCAACCGCCGTCTCTTAGTACTATTTGTTTTTAGTTGTTTCTATCAACACTTCTAATTGGGTTTTGTAATTCACTTTCATTAAAGGATTAGTGTTATTCTACATATCAGTCATTTAAATTTTGCCCAATTGGCTATGAAATGAGAGAGATACGCAGCCGTGTCACCTATTGTTTTTGATGGTAAGTTGTATAGTTTCAATATGGATTGTCTTGAGGAGTCCATAAAATCAATCAGTATGTTGATACAAACATAAGCATGTAATTCAAATAAAAAATTAAAACATTTCATGGGCCATCAATCATAGCAGCTTTATAATAGTATAAGAACAAACATATCATCTTAAAACATCGGATAGAATACGACATGTGCTGATTAGTTATTAAGAGCTGATTAAGTTCACATAATGTATCTGCCACATAAAGCCATATAAAAAAAACCAATATCGACCTTATAGTCACTACAAATTACTAATGATCACCTCCTTAATGAGATGATTCCCCACAACTCAATATATGTACATAATATAGGATCAACAAATAAAAGTCTGCTTTATGCGACCATAAGATATTTATTAGTATTTTCTGGGACTGCACGAGAAAGTCTAATGAAATACACAAGGTAGTGCATTGTGTGGGTTGTTCTTCAGCAAGTATACCAATCCGAGCCCTCGGTGATATGTATCAATTCCCGCAACCATTCTTTTGATTTGTTTCGCACTAAACTTCCCCGACTTATCTTTTCCTTTTTCGTTTTCATTCTGTCATCATTATTTATTCATCCAGCTAATTAAATTGATAACCACCCTATTAATGGAAATCATTCTTCTATGGAAATACTGATCATATTCCACATAAAGTCATTCATAAGTGTTATTAAAGCTTCGAATATAAAGTTAGTATTGTTAATCGAAAAACACATACCAATAAAACCCTTTTTCTTTATTGTTCATCTTTGAGTATTCTTTAAAATGAACTTAATTCTACTCTCTCTCATTTTTGTTTTGTTTTTATTTATTTATCTATTTGTGTTTCTCGTTAATTGTACCATTTCTTTTTCAATTCTTGATTTTGTAGCTTGATGTCTAATCAGACGATTTATTTGTTTTTATGAACATGTACACTACTCAATTTAACCCAACAATAGTTAATAGCTATATCGACTCGTGTGGATCAAACATAATACCAAGGCAATGGGTACTGGAGAAATAGAACGTACCCTATCGTGTGTTCTCTTTTTCTTTGATTAGAAAGAAAAACATAATCTCAAACAGACTTAGGGGAAGCAGCTGCTAGTATGAAAAAGAGATATCAATAGCTTGTGATGATAAAGACAATATTGAAATTAACAAACTGTTGTCTACAGTTAATGTCCAAATAAGTATAGTTTTGCATTGGTCTGTTGAGTTGTTCTCTTTACTAGTTTTTGACGAGCATTCATTTAAAGATAGTAAAGCCAACGCTAGGGGCTTTGAAATGTCTATGTGGGTACTTTGAGAGTGAGAATTGATATAGAGACATATACCAGAGAAAATTCTTGGAAATGAAAGATGGTTTGGTTAAGGATGACAGCGTATCTATAGTACCCATAGGTATACACAAAGCGAGATACAAGGCCAAAGACAGTGACAGACATCGAGATGGGATCATCTGTGGTCAGGTATCATAAGAAAACAAGTAGAGATGTGTGTCTCCAGCAAGCCTGTTTTGCCATTGATAGAACAATAAAAGAATCAATGGAAGGTATATGTTTTGTGTGTTTAATGAACAACATCAGACACATGCAGTGTAATGTTTAATACCACTAACCAACTGATCCACATATTTGATGTCTTTAGTGGATTTTATCACTAGATCCATCTATCACTCTACCTATTATTTTCAGAATAGTTGAAGTTCAAAGGAAAAGGAAATGGTGAAAAGAGGGCAGCTTTGGTTGCTCTTGGATGTGTAATTTGACTGTTAAATCTGTGAACACTTTGTTCTTCCAGTGATATCTTTTACTCTAGTCAATTGTGAAAGTAAAAAAAAACATTCCAGTCAGTTCTTATTCCTTTTTTAATCCTTATTATTATTGTTATTATAAATAATAATGATAAAGGTATATGCATATAGTTTTATTGGATTCTTTTTTATGTGAGATTTGAAAGATTGATGTATTTCCATAGCAGTTCCATGTGTGAAGGGTATCAATAGAAACAGCCGAATCAGTCCATTGGGTTTTAAATGTGGATGGTCATAAAAGTAGATATTATTTTCAATAATCTGTATGATACTGTGGTTAGTACAGTAATAAATAAAAAGGTACTTTAAGTTGCATGTCTATTTACCATTCGCTTATTTCAACTAAATTATGAATTTATGAATTGTTTAAATGGTCTTTATAAATTCAAAATAGCAAACAAATAAGTACTACCATTATTATCAAGGTACAATGCATAGGATAGTAACAAAGAAGTCTGCAAATAATAATAATAATAATCAAAATCAAAATCAAAATCAAGGCAGTGCTACAGCCCAACTGTCTAATATGGTATCCTTGTAATACCACCACACCATTTATTATCTGTTTAATAGATTGATAAAGAAACATAAACATTAGGTTGAATAGTACTTTATGGCAGTATATATGATGCAAAATAAAATAAAGAGATATACTAGTGAATAGATTGGTGGTGTTTTGACATTCTAAACTTATTAATGCCAAGGCATCAACAAGATGTGCTAATGCATTTATTATAGATAGCCTTGGATGCAGAATAAACTAATGTCAATTCATCTAGTATATGTCTTAATCATATACTTAGTTCAACTTCAAGCACCCACCTCTATGTACAGTGCATATTAATTAATAATAGATACAAGTCTGTTGAGTATAAAGCCTGCAATATTTAGTGTGGCCACCATTTGATTTCATAGCAGCCCTACATCTCAGATGCATGCTTGAAATGAGGTTGTCTGTAGTGTCTTTGGGGATTTTCTCCCATTCTTTCCTCTTACGAGTTGCTTTGAAAATTTATCCTATAAATCATCTATGGGGTTCAAATCAGGGCTATGTGTGAACCACTTTTCCATAGCAACAATACATTTATATGCCTACCATCTACTGGATTGCTTAATCTTATGACAGCTGAAACTATCCTTTTTCAAAACATAACCAACCTCCGGTCCCATTGTATCAAGGCGATTCAGTTCTGGGCAGCCAATCTTTTCTAAAGTCTCATTGTATCTTTTACTGTCAATACTGCCCTTCAAAGGTACTAGTCTTCCAATACCTTTCCAAGAAAAAAAAATACTCACACCACCACCACCACCAAACTTTATCATCGGCTTCATATTCTTTGGGGGGAGTCACCCCTTCTTTCCCCGTGCCACCCTGGTACAGTTATTGGTTTTCATCAACTGGTATTCTGAATCATCAGACCAGACGACTGTCATCTAATCTTTTTCTTGTGGCTAATAGTGAGAGAAGGTCTTTTGATCACCCTGTAAAAACACAGGCCAAGCTTTATCATCATTCATTTGAAAGTGTTCTTGGATGCTTGAGTAGTCATTTGCTTGCGAAACTGACCCATTGTCATAAGTAAATCCTTTTTCACTTTGCATGCAGCGTCTCTCTCCCGTCTCTATTACTAAAAGTAGACTTGTGCCTAATGATGAATCAATACAAACAATTAAATAAATGATAATGTACGGTGAAATATACAGGGCCACAATCTCAACATCTTATTGCTTTTTCTTCTTTGAAATCCATGGTCATATCAATGTAGATCTATAAAGCCTTTAGACAAAGCATTTAATATCATTAAACAACAGAATTACATAAAATATCATTGGCTTAGAATCTTATATGCTAATTACAAAAGAAAGAATAGAATTATCGGATACCGAAATAAAAAGACTTATTCGATTGAGGCGCAATATCCAATGTACGATGCTCAGTTTGTTCCGTCAATGTACTCCTTCTCTCTCAATACTCTGGCGGTGCTGAGATGTCTGAGAAATAAATGTAAGGGAGGAGATACACTTAAGATGAGTCTGCAGAACAGATACATCTTTCTAGTGGCATAAGCGTCATGTTCTTCTATCAAAAGGCGAATTTAACACTGTGGGAACATAATAATACACATTGATTTATAGTCACAGTGGAAGGACCAATCATAACACAGAATCAGATGAAAATATTTTCCCACCTGACTCTATCTCTATAGCAGCCACCCATAGCCGTCCTTTTTATTTTCAACAGCCGAATCCTGTGATTCACTCAGCAGTCATTATTAAGTCACAGATTTGCATCTCCTACCCTAGTCAAAAAGGTATAAATATCCGCTTTATTTCCACACCTTTTCTTTTCTCTACCATCGGAAGCATTAATTGAAGAGACAGTGAGAGTTGACTTTATCATGAAACATCTCTAATATGAAATTATGCTTGGTGTAATGGGAGTTATTTGCTCTTATGACCTATCAATTCCATAGAGTAGTCTCTTTTTAAGAGAATACTTTGTGCTTGGTAGTTTATAGTGTGTACTCACCTTTGCCTCTTTCTGCATTCTTGATGTGGTCGCTAGACATGGCTATGCGTTTACATTAGTAAGCATCCTGTCTGCTCCCCTCCATCTTTAGGTTTGTAGGAAGTGTGCTGGGTGGCCTATGCATTGTGACTATGCATTGTGTGGAAACAGGATTGTGTGGAAATAGGAGTGATGGATACAAGTGGGTCGCTCCTGCTTGTAGGCTCAGGATTTTTCAAGGCTCGCCCTTTTTTGCCTGGACCCATTGTTGCAGGTAGCGCAGCAATGTCGTAAACAATTAAGAAAATGATAATAAGCAGTCTATTGCACTGTGGCTTTGTTATATCTATATCTATAATGAGGATAGAGTAGTTATAATAATAATAAACAGTGAAGAAGTGTGTGTATGGTTTACTTGCTAGGTGTAGCCATCACACTGCTCGACTCTGTAAAGGACTTCTTGGTAAATAGACAATGAGTGCCGCTTTAACTCTCGACCCCACAACAGAACAGAGCCCAGCTTACTTTACTTATTCTGCGTACTTCCAACGACCACCGCAGATTAAAAGTGCTGTGTCTGTTGAGTATGATGTGTAGCCACCGCACAACCACAGCCTTTTCCCGCGAATAGCCAGGCACTGTCTGCTATAGACACCCTTAACAAACAAACAAACAAACAAACAACACCAGCGCCCGCACCTGGGCACGTACTGTCTTTAGTCAACACAGCACACTGGAGTACAACAACAGCATCATCTCTCATTCACTCACTAGACAAAAAGACTTTAGAGCCCTATTCGTTTGGAGAGACAATCTCCCTCCAGGAAGCGTCATCAACGTCATGAGTCATCCAGAAACACGGCCTCAGTTGTTTGAGTTTATTGCTGTCTATTTCTCTTTGCACTGAGATATACACTATGCTATTATTCTTTACAACTCTTATAGATACAAGCTACAGACACTCTACAACCAGTACTCATGGGTGTCTTCAATAAGAGTATTATCAGGAGCTGTTTACAAAAGAATGGGCTGCAGTAGTAGACCTGTTTCCATTCTTCTTTCCCATTGACTGTATTCTTGACTGTGTTTCTGTGAGTGTAGTTGCTGTTGATGATTCACAAAAGAGAGTAGATTTAGGCCATAAACAACATATCTTATTATGTCTTTCCTTCCTTCCTTCCTTCTTTCTTTCTGTATTGACTGAAATCGCTCTACTTCTATAGTCAAGAGGTGTCCAACATACACATACTGTCTGGACTGATCATGCTCTGGTTTCTATCTACTTGTCTTTTTGGCTCTTTACTCTACATTTATGGCCTAGAAAGAGACAATCCAGTTCTTCCATCAGTACTTATAGACACACTATCCAATAGAGTTGAATGTGGTGAATTGCATTCTATCAGTTATCCAAGAAGAGTGTTGTGAGTTTGCACTTAGAGGACTATTGCAGTGGATGCTCATGGCACTTTCTAGTAGTAGTCCTGACTCAGATTGTACCTTATAAATCCCCGAAAAATATGGATGCCGAAGATGTTGTCCTGAGTATTTCTCTCTGTAATTTCTAAATGCTTCTGGCACCAGATAAAATATTATAATATTAAAATCTATAGAATTAAGCTATTATCTCGATATAAGACAGAGAATAATTCAGAATTATCTTTTTACTGGGTCTTTCATAGCTATGATATATATTTATCTGAGCACCTTTGGGGTTGAATAAAAATACTATTTACAATAACAACATGGTGTATGTCTCTAGTGACTATTTAGAGGCTGTTGATATACTAAAATAGAATATATATTCAAGGAGTCTACATATACCCTCATTGCCAGCATGGGGAGGATATGTAACACTATAAAAGATCTCAAGTGTGCGTATACAAAGTATATTGATGATATGGCCCTTGATGAAAATCACTTGACTCTCCCTGGTTACAAATAAAGTCCCTCCAAGTGTAAAATAATTTATGTACCAGACAATGTACTGTTTTATCTCTATGGAAATGAGCCTCCAATGTGTAACTCTTTTAAGTACCTCGGTATCTCTTTTTCAAGTCAAGGTATTAACCAAGACGCGCTTTTCTCACACTCACAAGTCAAGGCAATTGCAGTAATGCAGAAGCTGATATGGATGGGAGTAAACATATATGGCTTTGGGATTATAACTGTTCTAAGAGTGTATTTCTTTTTTGCCTATTCTTGAGTATGGGTTGGCTATTTTTAATGTCAATAGACTAGGTATCCGCCCGCTACAAATCTGTCAGTCTGCTTGTCTGAGACTTTGTCTTGCTAGATCTGCTACTGCTAGGTTTGGAACGATCCAGGTTGTCCAATTAGCCGCTCTCCCTAACATATACCCTCGTTTCTTTTATCTGCAAGCCAAATTTGTTGAGAGCGCAGCTACCCTTCCTGAAGACACCCTCCTCTGATGCCTTGTCCCGCAGCTTGAAGCACCCTAGAGTAAATCCAGATGGACTAAGTTATTGACCGGGTCGCATCTACTCGATACTTTAAGGTAGAGCCATCAGCTGGTAGCTTGCTCATTGAGACTGCTGATGGGTGTGTTGAGCGGGAATGCCAACACCGCCATAGAGTGCAGACTCCTTCAACAACAGACGCTGTATCCTCACTTCTCCTCTGATCTCTCCTCTACCACCCATTCTTAATCTGTTTAGCAAAGCCAGAAGCTGCTAGTGTAGTTGCTGTATTTATTTTCAGGATTGTCCGAGTTGCTCTAAGTATCCCTCGTTGGATTTCGAATCACCACAGGATGACGGTTATCTTTTTGGTGTCCTGGTTTCCTTGCTGACTTTATGGCCTTTTGGATGTCTATTCATAATTCTTATTTTACCATCATTTCTCATTTTTCATTATTTTTCCCTCATTTGAGGTTTTGTATTTCTCGGTCCTTGTGTTTCCTTCCTCTTTGCATTATTTTTTCACTTTCGTATTTGAAGTGTTTATATGTTTATTCTTAAATTTTCAAACAATCTCACAGGGTGGCTAATATGCCCAATGCGCGAATGGCAAATCACGCTCAAAAATAAAAATACATTGAACTGTAGTAGGTAGTGAAGTGAGGATACAGCGTCTGTTGTTGAAGGAGTCTGCACTCTATGGCGGTGTTGGCATTCCCGCTCAACACACCCATCAGCAGTCTCAATGAGCAAGCTACCAGCTGATGGCTCTACCTTAAAGTATCGAGTAGATGCGACCCGGTCAATAACTTAGTCCATCTGGATTTACTCTAGGGTGCTTCAAGCTGCGGGACAAGGCATCAGAGGAGGGTGTCTTCAGGAAGGGTAGCTGCGCTCTCAACAAATTTGGCTTGCAGATAAAAGAAACGAGGGTATATGTTAGGGAGAGCGGCTAATTGGACAACCTGGATCGTTCCAAACCTAGCAGTAGCAGATCTAGCAAGACAAAGTCTCAGACAAGCAGACTGACAGATTTGTAGCGGGCGGATACCTAGTCTATTGACATTAAAAATAGCCAACCCATACTCAAGAATAGGCAAAAAAGAAATACACTCTTAGAACAGTTATAATCCCAAAGCCATATATGTTTACTCCCATCCATATCAGCTTCTGCATTACTGCAATTGCCTTGACTTGTGAGTGTGAGAAAAGCGCGTCTTGGTTAATACCTTGACTTGAAAAAGAGATACCGAGGTACTTAAAAGAGTTACACATTGGAGGCTCATTTCCATAGAGATAAAACAGTACATTGTCTGGTACATAAATTATTTTACACTTGGAGGGACTTTATTTGTAACCAGGGAGAGTCAAGTGATTTTCATCAAGGGCCATATCATCAATATACTTTGTATACGCACACTTGAGATCTTTTATAGTGTTACATATCCTCCCCATGCTGGCAATGAGGGTATATGTAGACTCCTTGAATATATATTCTATTTTAGTATATCAACAGCCTCTAAATAGTCACTAGAGACATACACCATGTTGTTATTGTAAATAGTATTTTTATTCAACCCCAAAGGTGCTCAGATAAATATATATCATAGCTATGAAAGACCCAGTAAAAAGATAATTCTGAATTATTCTCTGTCTTATATCGAGATAATAGCTTAATTCTATAGATTTTAATATTATAATATTTTATCTGGTGCCAGAAGCATTTAGAAATTACAGAGAGAAATACTCAGGACAACATCTTCGGCATCCATATTTTTCGGGGATTTATAAGGTACAATCTGAGTCAGGACTACTACTAGAAAGTGCCATGAGCATCCACTGCAATAGTCCTCTAAGTGCAAACTCACAACACTCTTCTTGGATAACTGATAGAATGCAATTCACCACATTCAACTCTATTGGATAGTGTGTCTATAAGTACTGATGGAAGAACTGGATTGTCTCTTTCTAGGCCATAAATGTAGAGTAAAGAGCCAAAAAGACAAGTAGATAGAAACCAGAGCATGATCAGTCCAGACAGTATGTGTATGTTGGACACCTCTTGACTATAGAAGTAGAGCGATTTCAGTCAATACAGAAAGAAAGAAGGAAGGAAGGAAGGAAAGACATAATAAGATATGTTGTTTATGGCCTAAATCTACTCTCTTTTGTGAATCATCAACAGCAACTACACTCACAGAAACACAGTCAAGAATACAGTCAATGGGAAAGAAGAATGGAAACAGGTCTACTACTGCAGCCCATTCTTTTGTAAACAGCTCCTGATAATACTCTTATTGAAGACACCCATGAGTACTGGTTGTAGAGTGTCTGTAGCTTGTATCTATAAGAGTTGTAAAGAATAATAGCATAGTGTATATCTCAGTGCAAAGAGAAATAGACAGCAATAAACTCAAACAACTGAGGCCGTGTTTCTGGATGACTCATGACGTTGATGACGCTTCCTGGAGGGAGATTGTCTCTCCAAACGAATAGGGCTCTAAAGTCTTTTTGTCTAGTGAGTGAATGAGAGATGATGCTGTTGTTGTACTCCAGTGTGCTGTGTTGACTAAAGACAGTACGTGCCCAGGTGCGGGCGCTGGTGTTGTTTGTTTGTTTGTTTGTTTGTTAAGGGTGTCTATAGCAGACAGTGCCTGGCTATTCGCGGGAAAAGGCTGTGGTTGTGCGGTGGCTACACATCATACTCAACAGACACAGCACTTTTAATCTGCGGTGGTCGTTGGAAGTACGCAGAATAAGTAAAGTAAGCTGGGCTCTGTTCTGTTGTGGGGTCGAGAGTTAAAGCGGCACTCATTGTCTATTTACCAAGAAGTCCTTTACAGAGTCGAGCAGTGTGATGGCTACACCTAGCAAGTAAACCATACACACACTTCTTCACTGTTTATTATTATTATAACTACTCTATCCTCATTATAGATATAGATATAACAAAGCCACAGTGCAATAGACTGCTTATTATCATTTTCTTAATTGTTTACGACATTGCTGCGCTACCTGCAACAATGGGTCCAGGCAAAAAAGGGCGAGCCTTGAAAAATCCTGAGCCTACAAGCAGGAGCGACCCACTTGTATCCATCACTCCTATTTCCACACAATCCTGTTTCCACACAATGCATAGTCACAATGCATAGGCCACCCAGCACACTTCCTACAAACCTAAAGATGGAGGGGAGCAGACAGGATGCTTACTAATGTAAACGCATAGCCATGTCTAGCGACCACATCAAGAATGCAGAAAGAGGCAAAGGTGAGTACACACTATAAACTACCAAGCACAAAGTATTCTCTTAAAAAGAGACTACTCTATGGAATTGATAGGTCATAAGAGCAAATAACTCCCATTACACCAAGCATAATTTCATATTAGAGATGTTTCATGATAAAGTCAACTCTCACTGTCTCTTCAATTAATGCTTCCGATGGTAGAGAAAAGAAAAGGTGTGGAAATAAAGCGGATATTTATACCTTTTTGACTAGGGTAGGAGATGCAAATCTGTGACTTAATAATGACTGCTGAGTGAATCACAGGATTCGGCTGTTGAAAATAAAAAGGACGGCTATGGGTGGCTGCTATAGAGATAGAGTCAGGTGGGAAAATATTTTCATCTGATTCTGTGTTATGATTGGTCCTTCCACTGTGACTATAAATCAATGTGTATTATTATGTTCCCACAGTGTTAAATTCGCCTTTTGATAGAAGAACATGACGCTTATGCCACTAGAAAGATGTATCTGTTCTGCAGACTCATCTTAAGTGTATCTCCTCCCTTACATTTATTTCTCAGACATCTCAGCACCGCCAGAGTATTGAGAGAGAAGGAGTACATTGACGGAACAAACTGAGCATCGTACATTGGATATTGCGCCTCAATCGAATAAGTCTTTTTATTTCGGTATCCGATAATTCTATTCTTTCTTTTGTAATTAGCATATAAGATTCTAAGCCAATGATATTTTATGTAATTCTGTTGTTTAATGATATTAAATGCTTTGTCTAAAGGCTTTATAGATCTACATTGATATGACCATGGATTTCAAAGAAGAAAAAGCAATAAGATGTTGAGATTGTGGCCCTGTATATTTCACCGTACATTATCATTTATTTAATTGTTTGTATTGATTCATCATTAGGCACAAGTCTACTTTTAGTAATAGAGACGGGAGAGAGACGCTGCATGCAAAGTGAAAAAGGATTTACTTATGACAATGGGTCAGTTTCGCAAGCAAATGACTACTCAAGCATCCAAGAACACTTTCAAATGAATGATGATAAAGCTTGGCCTGTGTTTTTACAGGGTGATCAAAAGACCTTCTCTCACTATTAGCCACAAGAAAAAGATTAGATGACAGTCGTCTGGTCTGATGATTCAGAATACCAGTTGATGAAAACCAATAACTGTACCAGGGTGGCACGGGGAAAGAAGGGGTGACTCCCCCCAAAGAATATGAAGCCGATGATAAAGTTTGGTGGTGGTGGTGGTGTGAGTATTTTTTTTTCTTGGAAAGGTATTGGAAGACTAGTACCTTTGAAGGGCAGTATTGACAGTAAAAGATACAATGAGACTTTAGAAAAGATTGGCTGCCCAGAACTGAATCGCCTTGATACAATGGGACCGGAGGTTGGTTATGTTTTGAAAAAGGATAGTTTCAGCTGTCATAAGATTAAGCAATCCAGTAGATGGTAGGCATATAAATGTATTGTTGCTATGGAAAAGTGGTTCACACATAGCCCTGATTTGAACCCCATAGATGATTTATAGGATAAATTTTCAAAGCAACTCGTAAGAGGAAAGAATGGGAGAAAATCCCCAAAGACACTACAGACAACCTCATTTCAAGCATGCATCTGAGATGTAGGGCTGCTATGAAATCAAATGGTGGCCACACTAAATATTGCAGGCTTTATACTCAACAGACTTGTATCTATTATTAATTAATATGCACTGTACATAGAGGTGGGTGCTTGAAGTTGAACTAAGTATATGATTAAGACATATACTAGATGAATTGACATTAGTTTATTCTGCATCCAAGGCTATCTATAATAAATGCATTAGCACATCTTGTTGATGCCTTGGCATTAATAAGTTTAGAATGTCAAAACACCACCAATCTATTCACTAGTATATCTCTTTATTTTATTTTGCATCATATATACTGCCATAAAGTACTATTCAACCTAATGTTTATGTTTCTTTATCAATCTATTAAACAGATAATAAATGGTGTGGTGGTATTACAAGGATACCATATTAGACAGTTGGGCTGTAGCACTGCCTTGATTTTGATTTTGATTTTGATTATTATTATTATTATTTGCAGACTTCTTTGTTACTATCCTATGCATTGTACCTTGATAATAATGGTAGTACTTATTTGTTTGCTATTTTGAATTTATAAAGACCATTTAAACAATTCATAAATTCATAATTTAGTTGAAATAAGCGAATGGTAAATAGACATGCAACTTAAAGTACCTTTTTATTTATTACTGTACTAACCACAGTATCATACAGATTATTGAAAATAATATCTACTTTTATGACCATCCACATTTAAAACCCAATGGACTGATTCGGCTGTTTCTATTGATACCCTTCACACATGGAACTGCTATGGAAATACATCAATCTTTCAAATCTCACATAAAAAAGAATCCAATAAAACTATATGCATATACCTTTATCATTATTATTTATAATAACAATAATAATAAGGATTAAAAAAGGAATAAGAACTGACTGGAATGTTTTTTTTTACTTTCACAATTGACTAGAGTAAAAGATATCACTGGAAGAACAAAGTGTTCACAGATTTAACAGTCAAATTACACATCCAAGAGCAACCAAAGCTGCCCTCTTTTCACCATTTCCTTTTCCTTTGAACTTCAACTATTCTGAAAATAATAGGTAGAGTGATAGATGGATCTAGTGATAAAATCCACTAAAGACATCAAATATGTGGATCAGTTGGTTAGTGGTATTAAACATTACACTGCATGTGTCTGATGTTGTTCATTAAACACACAAAACATATACCTTCCATTGATTCTTTTATTGTTCTATCAATGGCAAAACAGGCTTGCTGGAGACACACATCTCTACTTGTTTTCTTATGATACCTGACCACAGATGATCCCATCTCGATGTCTGTCACTGTCTTTGGCCTTGTATCTCGCTTTGTGTATACCTATGGGTACTATAGATACGCTGTCATCCTTAACCAAACCATCTTTCATTTCCAAGAATTTTCTCTGGTATATGTCTCTATATCAATTCTCACTCTCAAAGTACCCACATAGACATTTCAAAGCCCCTAGCGTTGGCTTTACTATCTTTAAATGAATGCTCGTCAAAAACTAGTAAAGAGAACAACTCAACAGACCAATGCAAAACTATACTTATTTGGACATTAACTGTAGACAACAGTTTGTTAATTTCAATATTGTCTTTATCATCACAAGCTATTGATATCTCTTTTTCATACTAGCAGCTGCTTCCCCTAAGTCTGTTTGAGATTATGTTTTTCTTTCTAATCAAAGAAAAAGAGAACACACGATAGGGTACGTTCTATTTCTCCAGTACCCATTGCCTTAGTATTATGTTTGATCCACACGAGTCGATATAGCTATTAAAAAGTTTCTCTGACTAATCCTACAGTTCCATAATATATGACAGAAGAGTTTTATCAGTATATTTATGGAAACATATATTCTCATGGCTATAAGATTTTTGTTTTTGTTTTTGTTTGGGGAGGATTGAGGTATATCTTACCCATAATCTCTCTAGGATTTCTCTCTAGACCTTTTCTTTCTTTCACTCTGGTAAAACCTCTATAGTATCTATGTTACAGTGGAGCTTTAGTAAAACACTCATAGTGTCAGGCAGCATATTGAGATGTATTCGCTTAGTAAGTGTTTATATAAATTATTGTTATAAATTATTTTTCTATTATATCTTCTAACCAACAACATTGACGCATTTGCCAAGGTGTCTGCTGCTAAGAGCAGATGTACCCTAGAAGCTCATAAGTACTTTTATTACCAGCATAAAGCAGATGTGTCGAGATGTAATTGATCCTAAGATTAAACTAATAAAGTCTAAAGTCTAAAACTAAATAATATACGAGACTAAGATCATATAAAAACATGGTATGATGATAAAAAATATTATTTAGACATTGGAACAAATAGATAACTGCAAATTCTTAATTTATTCGTAAATCTTTAAAAACTAAAAGAACTAAAGACAGACTAAAAACTAAAAACTAGCTGTTACTAAAGATTCTAAAACTACTCTTCCAAGAAAGATTGGAAGCTCTGAGCAAGTACATCAAGACCTTCAGCCTTGAGATCGAATTTGCCTTCGTATTTCTCCTCATAACGATCCAAAAGAACAGTACGAGATCCCTGTTTTCTAGCAGCCTCCAAGACAAGAGGGTTGGCAGACACTACCGCAAGCTGTCCAGGGTGTTCCAAAGCAAGAATTTCGGTAGTTCCAGAAACAACAACCTCAGTAGATGAACCATCAGTTGTAGCATGGAACATTTCACTGGTAAATTGAGCATGCCAGCAGAGACATCCGTGACGAGCAAGGTCGACCATGGATCGTGTAGAAAGATCAGGTGAAAAGGCAACTGTGTACATGCCACTCTGCTTCTTGATACTGCTAACACTAGAAGCGGTGTCTGCAAAGAGATCAAGACGGAACCAGAAAGAGCAGAGAGTTGTAATTTCAGTCTCAGTGAATAAGTGTTCAAGAGACTTCTCCTTCAACAAACGAATAAGCACCAAACGGAAGACAGCAGCATCGGAAATAGTGCGTACTGAGACGGCTCTCTCAATGGTGTAGAATTTGTACCATTGAATGATGAAAGCTTGAACATCAAATCCATGGAGCTGGTCTTGCTTAGAAACAGTGATTGTACGCCATGCCTTGAGAAGAGTGGAACGGTAATCAACGGCGGTACCAGTAACGTCAAATGCAAAGACGCGCACATCTTTGAAAGAATGAGGAATTTCCAGAGACTTGGTCCAGGTAATAGTCCTGCCCTCAAATACAGCAGCAATAGACTTCTCGGTAGCAGAGTTGAGCACAATCTGGAGCTGGTTCTTAGCACGGGTCACAGTAGAAATCAACTTTTGGTCAATGAGCTCAAAATTGGTCAGATCTTCAGAATGAACAACTTCTTCAATAACAGTAACTCTGGAGTGAATGGTTTCCCTAATACTGTCAAGACAGTCAAGGGCTTGCTTCTGAGCGTGGATAATCAAAGCGGCAGTTTCAGTAGAGTGAACGGAGGCAGATGTGTTAGCAGTAGTGAACTTGATCTTTGCATCCTGAACAAGACGAGTTGCTTCTTCTTCAGAGTTCTTGATGAGTAAAGCCACCTCTTGTTTGCAGTTAGCACCACCAACACGAACAATATCTCTTGTTGAGATCAACAGTGCATCAAGCCATCCAACAAGCTTGGTCTTGGTTTCTTCAACCACCAGAGTCATTTCTTTACGAGTACGCTCTTGAACCTGCTCTTTGGTTTCTTCTATAATAACAACTTCACCAATAGATCCCTTACGAACAACCTCGGAGATAACCTCGACAGACTTGACAGGGGCATGCACAGTAAGAGCATTACCGACCTGTTGCTTGGCTACAAGAGCATAATTCTCAATCTGGGCCTGCATGTTGTTCTTGCTAATATTTTCCTTGCTAGCAATCTCGTTGATCTGGTTGATCTGGGCGGTAGCATTCCATCTAATCCATTCAAGAGTAGCAGAGAATGATCTCTGGCCTTCAGCACGATCTTGCTTAACGACATCAACTTGGCTAGTCTCGGACTTCTTAGCTTCAGTGATTGTCACATCCAACTCCTTTTGAGCTTCTTGAGTAATCAGCTTAACATCTTCAGTAACATTTTCACCGCCTCTGTTGATGCGCTCATTGATTCTCTTGGTAAGAACAATGTACCAATCAGAGATGGTTGACTGGACCTTCTGGACCTTGGGTGCCTCGATAACTTGGACAATCTGTCTCTTAACCTTTGTCTCAACAACAGGAGTGTTGGTGGTTTGAATAACATCAAAGTGTGTGACCACTTCATTGTTCAGCTTGTGAGCAGCAGCCTGGAGTGATGTCTTGATAGACTCTTTGCTTTCAGTGGGGCCCTCAAGAATAGTGGACTTCACAACATTGATCTGATTATCAATAGTAGACTTAAGGTTTCCGAAGAACAAGTCGAGTTGACTGTCTGTGTGAGCCTGTTTGTCAGACACACCTCTTTGAGACTTGGCAGTCTCCTTGAGTTCGATGATTTTGACTGCAATCTCTTTCTGGGCCTCAACAATAGCAGCATTGGTTTTCTCGACAGTCTTCTCATCACCACATTCTTGACCTTGAAGAGCAGTAATTTTTTCAACAAGAACAGAGAACCAGCTACGGACAGTCTCGGTAGCATCTTGAGCAGTTTGGACGAGAGCAACTTCTTGTTCCTTAATATCTATAAAACAAGTCAGACACAGTGTAAAAACAGCTAAAGTCTTTTAATTTACCTCTGGTGATTTCAGAAATAACGCTCTTCTCTTCTGGCACTTCAACTACTTGAACAACATCGTCTAATAAAAATGAGTACAAACTCATTGCTAGATTGATATTCTCAATAAAATATACCTTTAACTACTTGCACAACACTGGTCTTGTTCTCAACAACTAAATACACACAGCGTATAAGAAATCTGATAGAAGATATAAATGTATGAGTCAATTACCTTCAATCTTTTCAGCATCCACAACATCCACAGTCTTGACTGCTGTGACAAAGAAGTCTTCAATTTCCTTCTTTGAGTGATCACAGATCTTCAGTAACTGTTCACTAGCCTTGGGGGAATTATCAGATGAAATAGTAGCAGCTGCATTCTTGATAGTCAAGAGTTGCACTTCCATAGTCTTCTTAGCAGAGGTAATGGCTTGATCCATTTGAACCTTTACTTCGATCTCTTCTACACCTTCAATCTTCTGGACACTGGACTTTTGCAGTACAGATGTGATATCCTTCTCGGCTGTCTCAACGATATACTTGATGTCTTTCTCAACATTAGCACCACCTTGTTTGACACGATCGGAAATCTTCTGGCATACGATAGTGAACCAACTAACAGAGGCATTGCGAGTGTTCTCATATACAGCAACGACAGCCTTTTGGGCCTTCTTTGCCTTTTCAACGTCTTTGTGCTCGTGCTTCACCAAGCTCTTTGTGACATTTGAAACACCTTGAGTGACCTTGGATTCAGTAAATACGACGACTGACTTGACCTTCTCAAAAGCGGTTTCAACATGCTTTGAGGCATTGTCTGCTAAGACTTGCATATGTTCCTTCACATCGGACTTAGTGGCAGTAGCTTGAACGGCGACTTGCTCAATCTGAACGGCCTGAGCATTGACATTGGTGGAAATCCATGATATTTGCTCCATGTAGTAAGCCTTATCTTGTTCGGATTTGCAGTACTTCACACCGGCAGTCTTGGCTTGCTCAAGAATCACAACAAGTTCTTTCTGAGCCTTCTCAACAGTTTGAGTAATCTCTTCCTTGGCGACACCAGCCTTGGTACGAACAGAGATGTCCTCAATCAAGTAGTAGAACCAGTAAGATACAGTCTTCTTCACAACATCCAGGGTAAAGTCATCTTCCTTGATGATCTCAATCAGCTTCACATCAGTGTTCACAGTAACCTGCTTCTTAATCTCACTAGTGACCATGTTTGGAACAGTAGTAGAGACATCAACAACACGCAGCTCTTCAACAATCTTCTCCACCAATTCCACAGGTTTGTCTTCAACAATCACCTCTTTGCTCTTCACATCCTTGGTATCAAGAACGACATTTTCTTCAATAACGGTAGCCTTAATAATAGACTGGTTAGGCTTTTCAACATCAGTTTCCTTGGTAATAACAATGTTAGAGTCGAAAACAACCTTCAGGTTGTCATCTGAAGCATCGTTCCATTCAATGAGCTGCTTCTCAACATCAATAGTCTTTCCAGCCTTGTGAGCATCAACAACAGTCTTTTCCACCTGAACAATTTGAGCTGTGATAGTGTTCTTGGCGGTCTGAAGACTCTTTAGATACTCATTGCGGGCTAACTCAGAAGCAACCTTATCAAGATTCTGCTTCACGAGATGTTCTTCAAATTCAACAGTTGCCTTTGCAATGATCTTTTCAATTTCCACTTGGGCATTCTTAGAGGTCTCAGAAATAGAATCAACTGTGCTGCTTTCTTGCTTGACGAGACCAGCAACCTTGCTAGTGAAGCCTCTGAACCACCTAGAAATAGTATTAACACTGTCTTCAACACCAACTACAACAGTGCTCTTGGTTGTAGACACAACGGCAGCCACGGATCCACTCAAATCAAAGTCGATCTTCTTCTCAGACTCTTGAATAATTTTTGAAAGGGTCTTCTTAACTTCTTCAACTGGCTGACCAGCGTTGTTACGACTAACTTCCTGGATTTGAATGACTTGAGCAGCCACATTGGACTGAATCTGATCAAGAACAATAGCAATGTCACCCATTGTAGAAACAGCTGTATCCTTGATGGCTTTGGAAGCATTAGCAATGTTCAGCTTGGCATCAGAAATGACAACAGTGATCTCTTCATTGGCCTTCTTCACTAATTCATCGACCTTCTTTTCCTTGTCACAGTCGCTGCTGGCCAAAATAGTACCAATTTCCAAAGTGAGGCGTCCATACCAAGAGCCAATGGTCTTCTTAACACTGTCAACAGTGTCAACTACAACCAGTACAGAGTCAGCCTTCTTAGAATCAGCTTCAATGATCTCGACAGTAGATCTTTGGGTATCCTCAAGAGTGACAATAATTTCTTCCTTGGTAGAGTTCAAGATGGTTTGAAGTTTATCTGTAGATTTGGGCTGGGTACGAACAGTTTCCTGGATCTCAACAATCCTCTTATTGACAGTAGTCTCAATGACTTTAAGGCTTTCTTCGAAGTGTGCTTGAACCAAGAGACCAGAGTTATCATGTTCAATGCTGTCAGACTCAAATTCAATCTTCACTGATTCGTGAGAATCCTTCAGCGTCTTCAAAAGGTGTTCTTTCTTCTCCTTGATCAAGATAGCAATGTCAGCTTCAACATTTTCACCGCCCTTCTTAACACGAGTAGAAATTTGCTCAATAAGAAGAGTGAACCATCCAACAACAGTGGTCTTAGAAGTATCAATGACTGCAACAACTTGATCATTTCTCTTTTTGCCACAAACTGTCTTCTTCTCAGCATCTTTACGGTTACTAGCGACCTTCTTTTGAGCTTCTTCATGTCTGACAATGGCAATACGATCCATCTAAAACAAAAATTAGAACCATCAACATAAAAATAAAATAACATACATCTTTAGCAGTAGTCTTTTTCTCGACAACGACTGTGTTAGCTACTTTGTCTACAGGGAGAGCCTTCTTGATTTCAGAGGCAATCACAGCGCCAGCAACAACACCGGCGAGAACTTTTTCAACCTTATGGTCACCAATGGGCTTGATAACCTTCTTAACATCTAATCGCTTAGCCTGTTCTTCAACAATAACAGATCTGGCAGCATCATAGTGCGATGAAATGTGATGATGGGACTTGTCAGTAACGGCCTGCAATTTTTTAGCGAGAATCTCAGGCTTATCCTTGTGCACAATAGCAACCTCTTTGACCTCAACCAAACTAAGTTTAGCAGTAGACTTCATAGACTCAATGGCCTTGACGAGCTCAACATGTTCTTCCTTTGTGGGTGCACGACCAGTGGTAGTAGATACATTTGACACTAACTTCATCTTGGCCTCTTCACAAATACGATCAAGTTCTTTTTCGGATGCTACAGCAACGGACTCCATAGCAGGTGTGCCATCAACATCATTAAGCTTAGGTGCAGACACAAAACGGTGG